>RQTK01000619.1:283190-305614 GCA_003991915.1 Elysia chlorotica | reverse complement strand
GCCCCCCCTATCTAAATCTAAATGCACAAATTAGGCCTAATGTCTGATTTTAAACTTTTATGAAATAGAAAAAATAATACTAAGTGGGTTGTGAAGCAATCAGCGTCCTCTGGATTACACGTCCATAAAACTCCTCCCCGTCCTATACTCTTATACAAATGGGGCCACATTACGTTCAACCTAATTTAGTAAATAGGTAGTTCTTACAGTTTTAATTGATTGCAATTAAGGTGTACTGTTTAAAATAGTGTGTTTTTGTTTAAATACATTTTTTAATTTTATTTGTTGATGTTAACACGCTACGCAAAAATACGATTTTTGGTCCCAAAATATGATTTTCATGTCCATTGAGTACCATTTCTGGACCTGGTGGATTGGCAGCCCTGAATACACCTAAAATACAGTTTTGCCCAACTTTGGTAAATCAAGAAGAAACAGGTGAACTGTAATGTGCATTTCCTATAGCATCTTTCTCTTACAGTTCCAATAAAAAATGTATCTAATCTCTTTGCAGAAAAAATTGGAAGGTGAACTGTTTCAAATTGAAGAAAAACATGAACAGAAGAAAAGGAAATTCACAGAGTCAAGTGACTCTTTTCATCAGGACTTGAAAAAGGTTGGTAATTCATAAGGCAATCTGATATTGTAAAATCTTCAATAGCCAAAAGCTGTACATTGTTTTTTGTTTGGCTGAAGCATAAAATCAATTTTGGTCTATATTCAGTTAGTAGTGTTCAATTTTTTAATCAGTTTTGTTGGTTTCACTAAAAATAATTATCATAAAACATCCACCACCACTTCAAATCAAATTTAACATTTCTGACACATGATCATGATATTGAAGTTGTCTTTAGCTGGTCTGAACCGCAGCTAAAATCAAGCATGCTTTTGTATTATCAGCTTTGTGAAAGCAAGCCACAAATCACAGAGGACATGTTCAACAACATGGTGGCAAAGGCTGTGAAGGAGGAACTCCGTCTGAGGCAACAACAGCAACTGCAACAAGAGATGCTCAACCAGCAGCAACAGGAGGAGGAAGAGCGCCAGAGACAACAGCAACAGCATCCGCAGCAAGGAAACCTGCCCCAGCCTGCTCAGAGCGGTGGTGCAGCAGTAGTCCCTAACATGGCCTCAGCTCCACACCATCAGAACGGCAGCCTGGAAGAGATGGATGGTCATCACGATCCACACAGTGTGCAGGCTGCGGGAGCGGTCCCAGTTCTCAATCCAGATCTTCCGCCAGTGTCGGTGCCAGGGGATGTCACTGCGTCCACTCCACCACCACCTCCCTCGTCATCTGTCCCAGCTGCTGTGGCCTCACCAGTCTCTCAAACTCAGACTCAGCCCAGCGGCGCTACGGAAGGGTCAGAGTTGTCTATGGTCAACGGAACCCATGAGCCCATGGAAGTTGACAAGGCGGCCATTCCTATGGTATGAACGAATAATTTCTCTCAATATGGCACTGTAGCAAAAAATCCAGTAAAGCTATTCCTATGCTTTTTTTTCTTTATTTGAACTTTCCCCAGAACAAAGAAGAGAAAATTTTGAGAGGCGGATGGAATCAGGCAATGTGGGGAGGGAACAAGATAAAAATAGGGGATTTTGGGTGGGGAAGGGGATAAAACGATTAGAAAGAGATAGAAAAACAACCAAAGGAGGTTCTTAATATTTTAATATCAATGTGACACATTATTTGAAAGTGCATTGGCAATGATTTACAATCAATTCATGGGTCCCATAAGAAATAATGCTAATACGAGGGCATGGTGGTCAAAGGGTAGAACTTTTACATTCTCCACTGTAGGTTGCCATTAAAGCATTGCTCTAGCAGTGGTGTTTTTTCCCCACTGCCTTGGTTGTCACTTTAGTGGGCTCATCTAATCCCGGGTATCCTACTCTGGGGTCCCATTGCTTTATGGGACCATAGACCTGAAAGATTGTTCAACTAGAAAAGCATTGTGCTTTCTCCTACAAAAGGTAAATTTTCTCATGACTTATGAAAATGTCCAAAATCAAAGATTACACATCAATCATATGCAAAAATGAGAAAACAAGGTTTACAATGATGCCATGCAAGAGTTTTTCACAGCATGAAAAAGTTGGTGTATCTCTTTGTGAAAACTTTAAATTCCTTTAGTTTTCTCACCTATTTTGAAGAAACATAATGTATAGTGTAAGCACACTTCAAATTCATCAGGAATCCCTTCAGCTTTGCCCAGCCCACAATCACTACGACTATCCCAACTCGTCCATGTATATAAAAAGTGTTTTATCTATTCAGTCCACAGCAACGGAGCCTATTGTGGCTGCTGGCTCGCTCCCTGCCTTGTCCAGCCTAGCCACGCAAGGCCAGAGTTTCTCAAGCGTTCCTGCGTCCACACCGGTCCCTGCCATCGCAGAGGATGCCGCTACTGCTGCTGCTGGTGCTATTGTTGGCGCTGGTGCCACCACCCTCACTCCAGAGAAGAGCGGCACAGAGTCTCCAGGTACTCCCAGCACCGCGGGATCTGGTGAGTCCAGAGCACAGCAAAACCCACTTGTTCTATATCTTATATCTCACAATCTCGAAAGGAGAGAGACCTTTCCAAAAACTTAATGAATCCATTACAAAACCTACTTATTGTACCTCACGATTTTTGGAAAGAAACAAAAGGAAAAAACCTAAAGTGTTGTAGATTGTGTATTTTTCACATTTTACTTTGCAATGGAAAGATATTGTTTTATCTTTTGTTGTTTTATTGTTTTTTCTTTTTCCATGCTTTCACTGTTTTCATTCCTCCTTTATTGTTGTTATGGTTATATAAATTAAAAGTAATGCTTAACGTATAAATTGCAGTTATATCGTTTGAAAAACAAAATGAAGCAAACCATCTTTACATTTTTCAAAGAGTTCTATGAAGTATCGCAGATCTTATAAAATAAATGTGAAAGAAATATGAAGATTGTCTAATTTTAACTCAATGGTGGAAATCTTCATATAATCTTAATTTAAACTAAATTCACGTGTCTTCTGTTATTTTAACAAGTTGTATGATAAATACACTTTCATGAAATGCATACAAATAATGGAACTATGACAGAAATGTATTTGATGCTTTTTTTTCTTTCTATTACAATCAGCAGAATTATTGAGTCAATATATTTAAATCTTTTCTTGAGTAGAGTAAACCATTTGATTATATTAGCATACACCACTCCTCCGCTGTGCTCCGATTTTCATTTGCGTGTTGTCTGTTTCCTGCGTATACTTTTGGGGCTGATTATGATATAGGTGTCTTCTGGAGTTTAATATTCTCCTGCACTCAATGCACTTCTATAGATTTTTTTATATATATATTTCAAGTGAAAACTTATGATATGATAAGCAAAGAAAATCTGTATTATGCTCACCCTTTTTTTCTTTAACTTCTTAAGCAGATTAATGTGTTTAAGTTATGCTTCCCTTCCTTTTATATTGTTTCTTTTCTTGCCGATAAATGCACATTTTATGTTTGCTTGCTTTCTTTCATTTTACCTCTATTTTTTGTGTGGTATTATTATCATTATTTGTGCCTCTTATGTGATGTGACCAGATTTTGTAAATTTATTTAGACACTTCCAGCCTTTCGACACAAAGTTGTCTTTTTTATATACTTAGAAACCTTTCCCCTTGCTAAAGATGTGTAAAAACCAAAGATTTGCTGTTATTCTGACTCTTTGCTGACTGTAGCTTTAAAGCTGCCTGAATGGTAGCAAAATTGACTGTAAACTACAAAAAAACCCACAGGAATCATGCAAAGCAGAGTAGGTATGAAATAGTTATATTAAATAATGAATGATTTGAATAATCTAAATCAGGTTCAGTACATTTGTTTTTTGACCAGGCTGTTTCGCAATAATTTTTTCAGGGTGGACAGGCAGTCCACATATACACTAACCATTAAATGATCAATGCCAGTTAGATTAAATCTGACTCAGGGTGAAATAGCAAGATAAGTAAAGTCAAATGTAATTTAGTCATTTGAGAATGTTGCTCTAGAAGATACCCTTATTTGAAAGGCCCACAGTTCTTTTTTTCTCCTTTTTTTCCGTCGTTGCGTATCCAACAAAACGCTCAAAGGGGAGACCAATACCGTGGCTGGCTACTGCTTACTTCTTTCTGATGCGTGCCACTTGGTGTTTCAATTTTAATTTTTTTAAAATTTTATTTTTCTTCCGGAGAGAGGATTTGTATTTATCTCTTGTGTCGTGAATCTGTAACTCCCTGCTTTGCTGCAGGCAGGAGGGCTGTTCACACAGAAACGTAAGTCGGTGGTGGGTTTGCCCTTTTTTTTCATTCCTTGTGTGTGCGTGTATGTTTGCTTCCCTTGACTATAATTGTTGGAAGAGAAACAAATAGATAAAAAAACCAAAAAAAAAATAATAATAACAAAACTAAAAGATTAGCCTCCCCCCTAATTCTTTTCCTGCATGATACCTGGTTGTTGTAAATTTTGTCCCCCTTAGATCAAGTATGCGTGTGCAAAAATGTTTTAGGCACTGAAGACTGGTTCTATTCAGTCAAACAATGAAATGAATACAAAAGATACATACTGAACTGTTTGAATTATGGCGCTTGTGCTAAGTGAAATAAAAAAAACCCCAACCATCTAGTGTGTTTTTACTCATAACAATCGGCATCGATGCAATTTCCTCAGTGGCTTATGTTTAACACTGTGCTGCAGCAGCAAACGAATTATCTATAACAGTCTATCTTTGGTTCTTACAGCCTCATCTTTAGCTGTGGAATGCAACTCCATCTGAATGGATTGTCTTTCATTTTTTCCCCCCCTTCTCTGTAATAATATTTTAACCCTTGAATAACTTTTAAAAGTCAACAACTGCCTTCATGAGATAATGGAAGTTTTTTTTGGTTTTGTTTGCATCCTGCTTTTTGCATGTTTACTTTGTCAGTGTTGTATTGGCATCACACGACTGTTGATAATTTAAAATTTATCATATCAAAATCTTAAAGGATTGATGATATCTGACGAGAGAACTTAAAAAAAAGTTTTTGGACTTTTATCTTATTATTATATTAGAATAGTTAACATTAAATAAAACAACAATTTTTCTCTATCACTTTCAATAATTTTTTTCCTAAAGCAAAACTTTTCTCACTCTCCTCAATGGGACTCAAGCTCAATGTCTGTTTAACTTTACAAAATCTTGTCACACAAATTTCTGTATTGCTAAAAGATAAAAATCAACAAATCCTTCCCCTCTGTTGAAAGTTGCGCCTTTGTCTGTCTCCAGAGCAAAATCCAAAGTCAAGTCCAGGCGATGCACAACACCACAAACACCAGGCGGGGAACGAGGAAGGGAATCCCCCTGCTCATCAGACGGAGGAAAAACCAGAAGAAAAAGCAACAACAGACAGTGCAAAGACAGCGGCGTAGATTTGGCAGTTCTGGAACTTCTAAAATTACTGTAGATTTTCTCACCAGCTCTTTGACAGTTTAACAGTTTATTGGGTTGACATTCATTTTGAAGCAAGCTGTTTTGGAATTCGGAAACGCATAAAAAGGTCTTAAAATTTCCCCTAATACAAGAGGGTATTAAACACTTCTTAATATCAAGTCATCAGCAGTTGGTTGGATCAATATCCCTCTATATAACCCTAAATAAGGAACCATGGAGTCCATGTGAAATTTAGCTCAACTCTCACATTCTATAGATTTAGTTTCAAAATCATGTGTGAGAAATACCCATCTTTCTGCTTCTGTAAAAATTATGAAAATGGTTTAAAAATGGATTCAATTGATTTGCCTCTGTGGGTCCAAAATGATAATTATAATTTTTCAACCTATTCAAATGCACTTGGCACCATTAATAACTCCAACAGTCCAAATTAAGATATGTCCCTTATTCACGCTGCTTGTTTCACAAATGGATTTTTTAAGTTCAACTTTTTTTCAAATGCTTGTGAGAACCTTTTTTTGATTGTTCTGTTGCTTCGGCTACTGTTGCAAACTAATGTGGAAATCCATAGCTCGTCAATTTTATGTACATAACTTTTTTTTCCCCTATCCATTTATATTTTCTCTTTATTGCGTTGAAATATTTTCCTTTTCGTTACAAAATTTCTTTCGTCCTTTCTATTGTTCATTAGAAACTGCTTAAGATAAACCTCTTATGAAAGGTGGGGCACGGAAGCCCTGGGATAGAACATCGACTTCCGACGCAGGAGGTCCGTGGTTTGAGCCCTGGTTGGGTCAGTGTCAATTTAATGTGATCGGCTGAGACATGGTATCTCTGCACTGTGTTGTGTTTGGCAGCACCTAAAATTGTCCGACATCAGTCTTGGGGCCTGTCCACAATATAGCCTTTATAGTGCTGACGTTGGACACTAAAACCAACCCAAACTCAAACCTCTTGTGAACAGCTTAAATATTTTGTTTATATCTCCTGTAAAGCGCCGAAAAATAAAATAATATAAAAGTTGAAACGATGCCTCAGGAATATTTAAAATGAAGCCACCGTTTATCTTAAACAGGATTTCTCTTAATTGGGTTCCTCCACTGTAATCTAATCTAGTACTTCGATTGTGAGGAAGGCACACCATCGAAGATGCAGATCGATTGGGTATCTTGTTGCCAAGTGTTTGCTTGCATCTTGAAAGGTCCCTTGATTAAATCTGTTTTGGATTGTTGAACCAACTTAAAGTTATGCACAGACAAAAAGTGTAAGATTGTATGGAGTAATGCGCATGCATGATGGAAGCTCCGGGCATGAGTTTCAATAGTAGCACAGATTTGGTCTAATATTTTGAAAAGCATGAACAGAATAATAACTAAATTCCAAAATTAGGGCTAACGATTTGTGATGTGATGTTGAAAAGATTCTAACTACATTTGGGGGAAAATTAGACTTTAATAAGTCTTATAAACGTGTAAAACTGAAAACCCCCCAGCAAAAACAAATAAAAACAAGCCAACAAACTGACACTTTTTAAAATCACATTCTAATTTTACCCACCCCAAAAAAAATTGTGCTTGCACTTCATAATAAATCATGGTATTTTTATGTGCAATGATGCAGTGGCTCTTTAATGCTTTTCCTACTTTTGCGCATTCTGCATAAAGAGGGACAAACCATAGTCAAACACTATTTGCCCCACTTCTTTTTTAGGTGATAGATCATTTATTTTTAAAGTGCCGAACAGACAAATATAATTATAATTGATTTCTGTTTTTGTACATGGTCTTTGTTAGCATTATACACCGGTCATGTTGTTGTTGTCATTTTTAATGTAACAGAAAATTAAATCCATTCCACGAGATTTGCAACTTTTTTTTGCAGTGATAAATTTGTTTTGAGACGCACTGTGAATTAAAAACGAACATCCCAATTAGCTTTTTTCTTCCATTTCATTATTTTCTTGTGTTTTTTTTTCTCAAATTGTTTATACTTATGTAAAAAAAAAATGGTTTGAAAACAGATGCCTGATTTTTTTTATTTTTTTTTTAAATTTGTTTTGCTGTATGTATTGTGAGTTGAATCTCTGATGTGTCTCTTTGCATCAATGAAGAAAAGCAGTAGGGAAGTCCAGTAGTCTTAATTAAAAAAAAAAAAGCTTTAAATATTTTATACACTGGCTACTTATGATATATATCAGAAATGATTGATCTTGTACACTGACTATATACCAGATATCCTCTTTTTACATTCCTGAGAAAGTGCGTTGTTTGCACTCGGTCGTAGTTTGAACAAGGAAGTTAGTCAGCTTCATGCTCAGCACAATATATTTCGACTGATTTCAATTTTTTTGTATTCTAATCTAGACCAGTTTGTTTTGGTTTAGACTAGATTCATTTACATGCTTAGTAGTTTAGTATTCCAATGTTGAAGATTGTAGATACCTGTTCAAATTGAAAACAAAAAATCACAATGTATGAAGACTTTGCCTCATCGAGTCAAATTTCACTTGTGAATGAAGAGATGGACAAATATAATTATTCAAACACCGAACTGGAGAAGTATGTTAGTATGGCTTATTTGTTAAGGATCCATGTCGGAAACCAGGGGGACGGACCCTCTCTCAGCAAGAGAGATCTCTGGGACTGGAATCTGATAATTTTTTAAATATCTGGGTTTTTTTTTGGTTTTTTTTAAAGAAACTATTTAATCAGGACTAGGAAGGATTACTTATGTGAAAAGGGTTAAGTGGACCTAATTGGTAGAGATTCGTGGTTCTATTTAGGAGATCCCAGGATCTGGGTCAGTGTCGAGTGCTATGTGGTCGGCCGAGACTGAAGTCCTCATATCCTGGCTTTGTCTCTTTGTAGCCATAATATTGCCTTCAGACTATCTTGGATCATTATAGCCTTGTAGCTGAAGTTGGACGTTAAGAGACCAACTTTAATCTTTACTTCACTTGCAAAAAATATGTTTTAGTTATATGTAGTTTTTGTACTTGAGGCTTTGCCTCCCTTATAATCAATGTCTGAAAAATCCTTGTTTGGTTTCATATTCATGTGCATTAATTTCTATGAACCTTTGAATTAATTATGTGCTACGTTTTTGTTCTTTTTCAATGTTAATTTTTAAAACAAAGTTGATGAATACATGTCATTTTTTGTGTATTAAGTAAAGATTACTACGTCGAAGAAGTTATATGCCTATCTGTACTCTTCATGTCTAATGTAAAATTATATTGTTAACAAAAGTATGTACAGTCTGTATTGTAACTGTAACGTGAGAGAACTACATGGTCGACATTATTATGGAATTGATGATTTTTATCATTCTGTTAAATAAGACCACTTTGTATTAAAATAAAGAGCTAAAAAGGAAAGGGTTTCATATGTCTTTTTGTGTGTGTGTGTCAAACTTTGTAGTTTTGTTTCCGTGTATTGTCAATACCTTTTCAATCTTTGTTAAAAAAAGAAATCGCTAAAATGCCTGTTTAGTCGTCAAATGTGTTGAAGGGAAATTGTCAGAGTGGTTGTCCATGTCTATATATGTGTTAATTTTTTTAAACCTCTACAAGCCAATAAGACACAGAAATCATCAACATTGTCCACCAATCTGCAAATTAGCATATAAATTTAAACAAGCTTTGTCATACATTTTTGCGAAAATGTAGTCGTTGGTGTCAACTATGAGTGTAGAGCATTAAATGAAAAACCACCACAGAAGCATTTTTTCAATTTTTCATAATCATATTTTTATATGAGGCAATTGTTGGAGCATTTGACAAAGACTTTATCATTGATCCATTCAGGTGCTTTGGTGATCATCTCAGCTTTCATAGCTGGCTCTCCACTTCTCTCTGTCATCTGTGTCTCTGACTGTTCTGTTGTTGTTCTGTCCTCTGACCCATTCTGTGATGTTTTCTAGCATTTTCCTTCTCTGTCTTCCAGTCACTGTTGTACTATCGATTATACAATTACAAGTAGTTTTTCCATTGCTACCAATTTTCCAATTTCTCATAACATGTGCTAAAACTGTATTATTATGAAACTCAGTAACAATTAGATATTACTCTTTTTGGAAATGAAATCTAGACCTTTTACAACCAAGGTGAGGAAATCCCATCTTTTCATACGCATGGGCATGCTTTTACTTCCAATGCAAGGAAGGATTTTTTATTTGTAACTTGGTATTTTTTCTCTCTTTTTTCTAAACCATTTCTCATTTCCTCTCCATTCCTCTTTGCTTCCTATACGTACAGAGAGAGAATGGACAATACCAGAGAAAGAAGAACCCAAACAGAAGACGAAGTCTGGGAAAATGAAGAAAGTGAAAGTGCCTGGAGGTAAATGAAAGTGCATAGTAAACAACTGCATGTAATTACAAATGATACTTTATAATACTTGTATAGTTTTTTATCTGTATGGATACAACATGGAAGTAGAGCTACAGCAGGACTAGGATAAATTTATGTGGGGTTTGTTAATTTTTTATCGTCCTAAAACAGTGGAAGAATGGCCAGTACAGGGAAATAAACATGGAATTTATAGTGTTAATTTTTTTTGTTATTCTAAGGTTTGTTTTACATTGTTAAAAGAGAAAAAGATGTTGAATTATTACATGAAATTTTGATTCCTCTTTGAATAGTAGAAGAAACGTTATAACATTGGACCTTTAACCCATAAAGCTTGGCAGGCCAAATAACTAGCACTAGCAGTAGGCTCTGCGCTCGGCTACCTCAGTGACTTAGCACCTCCAGACTGGGCACTGTGGGGTGCCGAGTAACTGACACTGGTAGTGGACCTTCATTCATCCTGAATTCCTCTCTCCAGCAGGCGAGAAACTATTTAATGGGTATATAGGCTCTAAAATGTCAAATAATGAAATCAGCAAATAGTTTGGCGGATATTTAGCCTCCAGTCAAATAATGACGGTTATATCACTGATCATTGCCTGAATCTTTAAGAAAGGAAAGGGCTTACGAAGGAGCAAAAAAATTGATTTTTAGGAGCATAAAGCGCCATATATCTGTAACATAAGTGTCTGGATTGAAGAGTAGGAGGTCAAAGGTTCAATCTTCAGCTGTTATTTCCGTTTCTGTATTGCAGAACTTTCAATTGGGGCTACACTGGTTTTAAGTGCAATACCCTTTCAGTCAAGAGATGCACAGGAAGAATGTTGTTCTATGTAAAAAAGGATTCGATCTGAAACATATCATACCCACAGCTATTTAAAATTATATAAGTTAAATTGTGATCACCTGCAGGAAAGAATGTAATAACTGGATTCTCCCTTCATCCTCCCCATACAAAGCTAATAAATGATATAAACAAGATAGAATCTTGTGAAATCGACAAACTTCTCAGCGCAGTAGAAATACATAGTTTTATGAACCTATAACTAGGATTAAAATAAAATATCAGCGATATCAGTGCAAAGTTGTGCACACGAAGCTATACGGGCCCTTTCCTGAGCAAGAGAAAACAGTAGCCTTCATTGCGCAGGCTGGGATCAGAATTTGAAGAGAGTGTTGGAGAACGAGAAGAAGAAGAAGAAGTTCAAAGCTAAGAGAATCAATTAATCAGACGAACAGTACTGCCACAGTCCATTTGTTCACTTTCAGTCACCAATGCCAGTCCCATCTGGCCGTTCGCGTTGCCTTCAAAAGCAACACAGGGGTAAAACTATTATTTTTTTTTTCATTTTGTAAAAAAGCAAAAAGATGTACGACTTGACAAATATTTAGATTTGTGAAAGTTACTGTTCATGTGTAGCATATCTCTCCCCAACAGCCAACCAAGCGGCCAAGAAAAAGAAGAAAGAAGACCCGGAGACACCAGCAGAGAAGGCAGAGAAGGACAAGATGTTCCGCAAGTTTCTCTGCGATGTTTGCAACAAGGCGTTCAAGCAGCGGCACCATCTGACAGAACACAAACGGCTGCACTCTGGCGAGAAGCCCTTCCGGTGCACGTTTTGCGACAAGCGGTTCTCCCACTCGGGCTCCTACAGCCAGCACATGAAGTATCGGTGCAAGATCATTGAGGCCCTCACGCCCAAGGAGGAGGACATTGGGGAGCCAGAGCTCGGTGACGCGTGATCACATTGTGTGAGGCAATTCGTGTAGAAAATGTCATTGTCATTAGAAAATATCGTTGTTAAAAAGCATTAAACGTATTTTAGGACAAAAAAAAAAAGAACAACAAAAAAGTATTGCAGTCGTCTACTGATAAGTTGATGTCACTGGGAGATTAAAAATTAGGATCAATACATCTACATGTCTATTGCAAAATTACATAGAGAACGGAGGTTTGGGGTCAAGAATGAGGATCGGTAGAAGTGGAAAATCTTATCGGAGTTCAACAGAAGCGGAGTGCACTGAATTAACTATCATTTCTAGAACTAGAGATAATCTTTACTATTGTAAAACGAGAACGGTAAAAAATAGTTTATAGAGTAGTATTTCTATGTTTTTTAGAGCTCCAACTCAAAATGATGATACATTACAAGCAAATGTTTAGTATCTGAAAAACTCAGAATGCTTCATATATAATATAATATAATATATTTGTTTTTCTCTTACAACCAAACTAAAATACTTGAGGATGCTTCATACAATATACAATATAATTTTTTCGTTGCATTCTTTAACTGCATTTAGTGATGTTATTATTGAAAAGTCTTTTAATAATTGAAAAAGAGACTTTTCTGCCTTAAAAAGATATCAATAAAAAAAATATTGGGACTGACTGACGTTGACCACAAAAGTAAAATACATTTTGAGACATCCTTCCATCTACTGCATAAAGCATATATCTCTTTGATGAGATGCCGCTTTAAGTTTTATTTATAAAGCCCTTGGACAATACAGGCCCATGCTATTCAGGACCTTTGGTCTTTCTTAAACTGTTTTTAAAACGACTTTTTAAACTCTGATATTCTCAGGTCATAAAAGTGTTGCCCATAAATATTTTGAGCTGGAAATCTAAGAAAGAAAATCTTTTTAGGCAATCTTTTATAATATAAAGATTTTAAAAATACAATAACTTAAAGAATATCATATAAAATTCCACTGTAAATGAACCGTCCTTATCCTCTTTACAGACATAGTATAAAAAAATAAAAACTCCAGAACTTTGACTTATTTTCTGAATCTGATTCACCGTGGCTACCTCAAAACTTCTCTGTCTGAAGACATGTGCAAGAGTTCTAATTTAAAGTCACAAACTACCAAACCACAAGGTCTGTTAAATATTTCCTGTGTTTATAAGACCTATCAAATCATAGTGTCTTGAAACGTCTCAAATATAACTATATGACTGTCTTGACCCATTTATTCATATCAATAATAATGGTTAAATTTTTATTTTGTTTTATGTCCTGACAGTGACGGAATACTTAATTTTGAAAATTTCTATTCAACTTTATATCTGGTCTTTATTTCGTACTTAAAATTTTACACCAATGAAAATATGCTGTTGCGAACAAATATTTATACTAAAGTCTTCTTTTCTTGTTTACTAGTCATTCATATAAACCAATACTTTTATACCTTTATTAATATTTATTTTCATAATTTGTTTCAAATTTGTTATATTTTTCTTTGGGCTTTTTTCAAAGCAAACCTAAAAAAAATTATCTTTCTGTGGCATGCTTTACAATAACAAATGTCAAATTATGTATTTAGAGAAATTACATTTTTTGCATGAAATAATTATACCTGAATCTCCTTTAACCAAATTTTTAACCTACTCTTTTAAAGGGATACTGACAAACCACAAAAAAAGAAAAGAAAAAAAAGAAAAAAACAAAAAACAGCAAAAAAATTTAATATTGAGACTAGTCAAAGTTGTAAAACACATCTTTTTCCCTTTTTTTTCTGCAAGTCTGAAAGATTTGCATTGAATGTGCTATTCTTATGTGGAAACTTCAAAACTGCAAGTTTTTCCAAATTATTATGTGAAAAGTGCAACGTGCCCCCCCTCCCCTTATGTTTTTCACTGCTGTATATAAATAACTACCTGTTTGGTCTGATTCCTCTGCTAGTCTAACTCTGAAGTGCCTTAGAACAGCTTTGATCTTTGCAGAGAAAGCTTATATGTTTGGATGTGGATTTTTATTATACTCATGAACAATAGTGATTGAGAGCTGATGCCCAATGCCAAAAAAAGTGTAATTGTAATCATTTTCTTACACTTTTTGGGGCCTAAAATTGTACACTTTGAGGGTTGTTTGTAGGTGGACAGCTATGAATTTGGTTTTGTTTTACAAATTACCAATATAGGGGCAAGGAAAAAAACAACAAAGAAAACAAAAAGAAGACCCAGACGAAATTCTCTACCTTTTTTTTGGTTAAAAAGATGTACAGTGGAAACCACAAAAACGAAAGAAAGTTAAAAATTTTTTTATAAACTGGAATGGGATAGTTTTTTTTTCTTTCTATTAGAAATCCTCATAGTTTAGTCTCCACAGTTTGATTCACAATACTGACTTCTGTAAGCGCAAAAACCTAAAGAAAACAACAGACAAATATAAATAAATATATATACGTGTATATAGAAGTCTGGGTAGGGCATGTTCATATAAACAAAATACTGGGACCCTCAGTTTTATTGAGTAGTTCACTATTAATTTGTGCCACTGTTGTTATTTAGTATGATGCTTTTTGCAATTAGAATCCTTAATCCATTTCTAAACAACTAGAATGGTAATTATATTTGTCTGGAACCTATGACATAAAGTTCATTTTCCTGGGGTCAAAAGAACCAGATTTAGTTTTTACATATGGTGTCTGGATTCTTGTTTTTTTCCTTAATACTTGAAAGATGACAGAGATGTCCTTTGCCATTATTGTGGGGAAGTTGATGCTGAAATTGATATGATGTGAGAACAACGCAAAACTACTTACAAGTAATATTGTTTAAAGAAAAGGTGCTAAAATTCTGAGGATTCTTTACAATCACTACTGTTTGATTTGAATATTGTATATAATATACTACATATATATTTTTTCTTCTATGGGCTTTTAAAAATCTCTGAATATATTTCCGTACTATCAATAAATCAGGAACAAGGAAGTACACATTTTGATCTCATCGATTTTCTTTTCTTTCCTTTTTACCCTTCACAAGAGACAAGCTGGCCAAAGTGGTAGAGTGCTGATATATCTGTGCATTTTCTCTGTGTTGTATTATGTACAACCATCAGACGTTAGTCTTGGGGCCTGTCTATATTGTAGCCTAGTTGCTGACATTGACCAACCAATCAAACAACTCTGTAGACAAACTGAATTTTTAGGCTTTGAATCTGAGAGTAAACTTTGGGCCTATGGCCTCATAGATCCAATTTGTCTTCCCTTAGAAAACAGTTAAGTAAATTATAACATTCAGAGGGTTGCAAAAGTATATGCACTTCTGACTATCATGAAACTAATTACTATTGAAACTCTCAGCAACTTAAATCTCATGGAATCTTTCCCCTCAAAATGTACTGTTGAGATTTAATCTATAAATAACCTGTCCAGGATATAGCCTTGTCGTTATCAATTGGCATTTAGAAACAATCAAACAAAACTTTTAATAATAGATGATTTTCAACACCATTTTGAACATGTTTGAAATTTTCTATATGTTTTCCTACGCATTAGCAAGGTTATTATTTAAAATTTTTAAATTTCTATTTGCATTATACCATTATAGAGTAGAATCTGCTTAAGATGAATCTACCAAAGGACACCTGTAAAGATTATTATTGTCCTTAAGCTATATATATATAACAGTGATTGTATAAAAAAAAGAGAGAGAAATGGTGCCTCAGGAATAGTTTATATCAAGCCATAGCTTATCTTAAACAAGGTTTATCTTAACTAAGCAGATTGCACTATATATTGTTCAATATTGTTATTTATGATAAAAAAAAGCCATATCTTATCTTTTATGTAGCATCATTTGAATGTACAAAGCATGCATTAACTTTTTATTTGTGATGGCCAATTGCTTGCCTTATCACCTTACCTCTGAGATTAGCCTAGCTTTCTGACACTTTATTATTGTGCCTTTGTATGTTTCGCAGTGCCTAGTCCTAAATTGTAAAGATATTACCATGCTCTTGTCATACAATAATGGGTTAGGTGTAGAGTGTTCAAATCATTGAAAGCAAATATGCATGTATGTATTTGTCACATAACACCTTGGCCAAAGAATCAAGAAGGAGTTTCTTCATGTTAATTTAAGCCAAACTACAAAATAACAATCAAAATGAAATTAATAATGACAAATCAAAAAAAAGTTACAGCATAGACCCTTATTGCATGACTATGGCTTCATTGTATTTTACATAAAATGCGACTTGAAATTGAAAATTGTACTTAATGTATTTTACTATATGGTTCTATTTTTGTAGTTTTTAGACAAATTTAAAAAAAATGTTATGTTTATTACCTAGATTTAGCATTTGGCTTCCCTTTTACCTTGAACTTTATGGATCTGATACTTTTGTATACATATTTCTTTTAAAGACAAAGGCTGGTTCACTTGCAGTATACGAGTGAGCTCTATGGACAATGTATATATGTATGTTTCCTTTAACCTATTGTGAAAAGCTTTACTTTAAGAATGTGAAATTTGATCACATTTTATCATAGATCTGATGATTTGTAATATATTATGAAGTGGCGTACTATACTTATGGGAAAGAACAAGAACATTTGTGTATTTTGTATTTTACATTTGGGAACAATCTTTTGCCGAACAGTCCATATCTAATTGTCTAATATTGATATTGTGAGCCGACAGATCTAAGGTTGTGCCAAACACATTTCAGGTTTACTGAGAACTAGATGAAATGTGTGGTATTTTAGTATTGACTAGCAACTCTTTATGAGCCTGATGTAAACAAAAAGGTATGAAGTTTTCTGTGGTTTAACACACTATGTTCTCAACCAAAAATTGTAATGAGTTATGCTTTTTTATGCCTGTGTTTCATTTCTTTCTGTTGGTACACTTATTATCCCGCCCTTATTTTTATCAATGTTTTTATCATCATCACAATTTTTATCCTATTGAAACCTCTTACTGTCTACCTTTTCTGGAGTCTTGGAGTAGTCCATGCTAGCTAGTCATTTTGCTACCAGTACCAAACACAACGCACTTTACTGAAGTTAAATATCTTGGGTACAGCCTAACAGCTTGAATTACTCTAAGTTTGTAATAAACAGTGACTGCGAAGTTTAAAAAAGGTTATTGGTGCCTCGGAAATAATTTATATACAATGAGAGCTTTTATTAACCTCTCCCCATCACACCGCACACATTTTGTGTGGGTTGATACTCTCTTGTGCTAGCACCTTTTTTGTATTGATCTGCACACCTGCTATTTAAAAAAAAATAAGTATGAAAGCTTTCACCTTGTCACATTTTTGAAAATTTCCCAAAATATTGTGCACACGAGGAAAAGACCTACAACCATGCAATGGGAAAAGGTTAAGGAGGGTTTATCTAAGGCCTATTCTACTCTACATGATGTTGCTGAACTAGTAGGATGGCGTGTCTCAATATTTTTTCAAAGTTTTGAAATAAAAGGGATTTATTCCTGTGTCTCAAGAGAATTGAAAAACAAATCTTTTTATTTCTGTATCACGAATAGTCAACTTTTGCTTTAAATTCAACATACTTTTCTAGTCCAGAGTTGTTGACTGTACCTAGACTTGACTTGGTATTGTTTTTTTTTCAAATATCAAAATTGGATGTAATCTATGAGAATCTTGCAATGTATTCACAACCAGGCGTCTGAAAACATTAAGCGTTGGATCTGATTAGTGCATGTCTGTAGACACTCAGCTTCCCAAACTGAGTGAGAAATCATTTATGCTAGAAAATATTGACTGAGAACAGCTATAAGAAAGAACAGATTCTCCCATTCTACCCGCCCTTATGATTTACACTTCTTCAAGCGCTTTTTTGTTAGAGCCGGCGGTTAAGCAAAAAATAGTAAGCTCTATAGGCCATTACAATTTGTGTTGGTAAAGAAGCCGGAGCATCCTTCCACTCGAGTTTTCGAAATTTTAAAATTCGTGAATTGGAGTGGCGCTTTTATATTTTGTTCTTCTTATAGTAGTCTTTTCTTGCAAGAATGGATGGGGGCAAGCTGGTTGAGTGTTAGAATTCTGGTCTTCTATTCCGGAGGGCCCCATTTTGTTTGCATGATCTTTCAAATTTATTTAATTGATTTCTTCCCCTACTAGTTGTGTTGGTGTCAGTATATAGTAAAATGTGACCTGCTGAGGCAGAAGTCTTGGTATATAGCTAAGTTGTTGACATTTTAATGTTAAAAAAACAATCTTTACTTTTCTGCAAGAATGGATGGAAAACGAGACTTGGTGTTTCTGTGCTTATCAAGATTCTCTCTGCCTTCCATAACAATATAGTTACAGAACCTTGTTATTTGAATGTATTAGTAAACCTAAGTTTATGATTAATCCAATCTAAAGACGCAATAGAAAATTTTAAACAAATAGCAAGGAACAAATTAATGTATTATTAAAATAAATTGAATGCTCTAAAATTAAGTAATTATAAGTAACCTCAAGTTTAACTTAGATGATCAACTGAATTATATCTATGCATAAAATGATATACATGTATTAGCATTGCTCTTGATTTTGTCCCTCCTTTCAGGCAATGTGAAATATGTACTTATTTACAAGTATGACAGAGAAAAAAATGCACTGCATTGTAATTAGTGTACTTTCCTACTGCTAATCTCATGGTAGCACCGATCTGTTGTCTTGTAGACATGTCTAGTCAAACCGTCTTTAGTCATCATAACTTTATTCACAATCTTGTTATCCTTTGAGGATTTACAAACTAAATGTCTGTGTCATATCATTATTTGAAAAAACAAAAAAAATAAACAAATCAAAAGTGGTGGAATTTTTATCTATTTTCATATTTACATTTTGAGAAATAAACTTTTATGGCTACCAAACACAGTGTCATGTTGTCTATTATCTCTTATTTTGACCCATGTTCAATTATATGTATTTCCCTGGTACACAATCTTTAATTTCTATATTGTCCCATGCCTAAATTCCTACACTGATCTCTTAAGTCCAATCCACATTTACACACTGACCAGTAAGTAAAAATCTAGGTTGGAATAAAGTGTTCTCTATGGTTAGAGAGAACTGTGTGTGCCAAGTGGCCGGGTTAAATAAATCCACTCAATATCAGTGAAGTCACATACTTGGCTTGCCATTTTCTTTAAAAAGTTTAAAATAATGACCTTTGGAAAAAAGAGGGTTTGTATGATGATTTCTGCACATGAGTTTGATAATTTTGATGCGTTGATTAAAAAAAAAATTAACAACTATCTGGGTACATTTTGAATTTATCTTTCAATGATGTACGAGTACATGTATAACTTTTGTTGTGGCTAACTTCTTTTCCACACCTTGAGATTGACCCACACACATTGAATTTGAATTGAAGTGAAGTGAAGTTTCAGTCACTCAACATTATATAAATGAATCTTATTTTGAATGATGAAGTGCAACATGAAGGACATAAGAAGGCACAGCAACAGGCCAAGACAAACTACTAGTTGAGAAGGTAGAACTAGAAGCATTTGATAAAAATGGAATTCTCTAAAGTCACTACATAAATCCATGAAATATTCAACAGATGCTATCCATTTATGTGGAGTAGTTTCCCTTTGAATTTATAATAAGGGCCATGAACATTTAACACTAATTGATAATATGTAAAATTTCACCTTTTATTTATTATTCCGCTTAGCTCGTTACCATTATAAAAAGCTACTATTTTTATGTCTGTTTGCAACTATAAAAAATCATATAATAATTATATTAAAAAGTTTACGTATTAACATCACGATATATATTACTTGATTTTGATTCCTGTAGCAAACAAATCATTATAGTTTAGTCTGGCTAAGGGAACAATCTTTAGAGTAAAATTAACACACTTTTCAGAGTATTAATGTGAACAACACATTCCTTCAAAATATATTTCTCTCTCCCTCCCCTCCCCCTCCATACACACCCAGCGCAAAGACGATCATACAGGGCACGGTACAAGGATGGAGAAGGAAGGGCAGAGAGAAATACAGATGGAAAGACAGGAGAAGGAAGGGCAGACAGAAATACAGATGGAAAGACAGGAGAAGGAAGCGCAGAGAGAAATACAGATGGAAAGACAGGAGAAGGAAGGCACACAGATAAAGAGATGGAAAGACAGGAGAAGGAAGGGCAGACAGAAAAAGAGATGGAAAGACAGGAGAAGGAAGGGCAGACAGAAAAAGAGATGGAAAGACAGGAGAAGGAAGGGCAGACAGAAAAAGAGATGGAAAGACAGGAGAAGGAAGGGCAGACAGAAAAAGAGATGGAAAGACAGGAGAAGGAAGGGCAGACAGAAAAAGAGATGGAAAGACATCATAACAGGATAGACAGGTTTAAAGCTGGGTGAAGTCCTTCGAAAAGCTGAATACAAAGGAAAGAGAAAAGTCGTTGTTCAATCACCCTTGACGCCCCAACGGTCATATTGACTGAGAAATAAGTGAAGTGAAGATACGATCATAAGGGATACAGATGTAACACGTCAAGGAAAACTAAAACTGCAAATAACTGAATCATTTTATTAACAATATTTATTGACTTATTAAAAAATACCGACCGTTTTCTGTTGTGAACTAGTTTCAAAATATGCAAAAGAATTAAAATAATGTTTTCTTGTTATTGTATTAACTACCTCAACATTTTTAATCTTTGGAACATTATAGAGATGTTTCTCAAAGTCCAAAGGAAAAAAGAACAACCCTACGTTCTGTTGTAATTGTATCAGAAGACTCAACATTCCAAGCAGTGCGAAAATTGATGGTTCTAAAATTCCAAAGACCAAAATGTCTTGCGATTGTGCCAAATGACTTAAAATCTCAAGAAGTACAAAAATTGTATTGATGGTTCTCAAAGAAATTTTATTTTGTAATTCTATCAAATTGGCAAAAAAAAAAAGTACATATATAAGGTCTCAATTGAAAAGAAAAAAAAACCGTTCCCTTTTATTCATTTTTGTACCACAAGGTAATTGCATCACAAATCTTAAAAGTTTTCAAGCATTGGAAATATTATATAGATGGTTCTGAAATCCCATAGATACGCCAGAGTCAGGATTTCCAAGGTGCCCATTTTTCTTGGCCTCGGCGTTCCCTTCCACAAAAGTCAGGGAATGGACCCCAGCATCAACGCCTTCGTCCCCCTTGTCCCCCTGTCCGTTAGAACTGCGGTCATTTTTGAAGGAGACAGAAGGAACGAGCCTGGACTGCTCCAAGCCTTGGCGCTTCCGTGAGTTGCGGGAGATGTAGACAAAGACGAAGGCTAAGAGGACAACGACTAGTGTGCATCCGATTAAGATTCCCGCCAATGTTGCCGGAGCCAGGGGCCAGTCTGAGTTTGCATCTTCGCCTTTGAAAGACTGGTCTGGAATGGACAGAGGGAATATACTTGTTAGAGCTAGATGGCTGAAGTAGTAGTAGTACTACCACTACCACTACTACTACTACTACTACTACTACTACTACTACTACTACTACTACTACTACTACTACTACTACTACTACTACTACTACTACTACTACTACTACTACTACTACTACTACTACTACTACCACTACCACTACCACTACCACTACCACTACCACTACCGCTTCCGCTACCGTTAGGCCCCGGGGTCGATGGCTTTGGCTGCAAGGTAGTTGGACTCTCTGTTTTAGTACCGGTACTTTTACCACTACCAGCAGGACTTGGGCTAGGCCTAGAAGTGTGGGCCTCCGTTTGGACTTCGGTTGTAACGCTGGTTGGAGAAGTCACGGTTTTCTCAGTTGAGGTGGACTCGACCATGACCTTCTGCCCCTCTGTGACGCGTGGAGTAACTTGGTTTGGTGTAGCTTCTGGGCTTGATACGTTCATACTGATGGGGTGCCCTGGAATATTAAAAAAAAAGAAGTTTCCAAACCAAAGCTGAACATGAACACGATGTGTTTTAGTGGTAGAGTGAGTGTTTCGAACATGACGTCTCAGATTTTAGTCCTACGATCAAGCCGAGGGGATGAATTGTCACAAGGGGTGTCCCAAATCAAGTAGTCCACTTATCGCTGTCTCCAAAAGGTTAAACTATAAAGAACTCTGATAAAGAACTACAGTGACTATTGCATTGTAAAAACAAGTCACACGTATTGTGGTTACCCTGTTACAGGTCTCCCTCTTATTTAGAATCAATAATTTGGCGGAAACAAAGTAAAAAGAGTTCGTGGAAGAGGTTAAATTAAAAGGAATTCAAAACAATGATTATTAAATTACTCTTATTGCGAGACGCTTTAAAAATCGAAAAGGAAAAAGCCAAAAGAACGTTAATTTTACTAAAAACAACAACAACAACAACAACAACAACAACAACAACAACAACAACAACAACAACAACAACAACAACAACAACAACAACAACAACAACAACAACAACAACAACAACAACAACAACAACAGCAACAAATATACGTAACGTAAAGAAATAAGCTTATAACAAAATAAAACAAAAACAACACTACCAACTCGCTACGTTCCAGTCATTGCCTGTTTTTTACACAGTGAGACTGATTAAAATAAACTCCACACACGTACTGCAGAGTACAGGTTGGTTGGTTGGGTTGGTATAACGTCCAACAGCAGCACTATATAGGCTATATTGTGGACGGGTCCCAAGATGGACGTCTGACAATTTTATGTGTGCCACACATGAGACAGGGCGGGGATACCATGACTCCTGTCTCAGCCGGTCACATTATACTGACACCGACCCAACCAGTAGGGAACGCAACAGCCAGGATTCGAACTCGGGACCTTTTGCGTCGGAAGCCGATGTTTACCCATATCCACCGCACCACCCTGCAGAGTACAGAAAACTTGATCCACCCCATGGAGAACTT
>RQTK01000619.1:270690-278190 GCA_003991915.1 Elysia chlorotica | reverse complement strand
GTGGATATCCACCGACTGCTATTACTACCATGTACCTTGTAGCAAAAGTGATCCCGCTGGATCCACACGCCAGAACAGTTGGTGTATTCCATACCCCACTCCTGGGACCCATCACCTGGTGGGACCGGCATATCGGGCAGGTCTGTGCGCCTAGCCCTAGGGATCTCACACACAGACGCCTGCCTCGCCGTGCATGGAGCGGGCACGAAGAGGGTGCCGTTCTCGCTAGCTGCCACCTGGACACACGAGTCGGCCTGGGATCCTGCAGGTGGAATAAAAAAAAATATATGGTCAGAGCTGGGTGAGAGGGTGAGTTGTGTACAGGGGTGCGGGCGGGGGGGGGGGGATGAGTTGTTGTTTGTTTGTTTCTTCGTTTTGTTGCTTAACGTCCAACTTTAGTATATATATATATATATCATAGGTTATTCTATGGACGGGCCCCAAGACCAGGAACCGACGATTCAATGTGTTGCCACACACGAGACAGAGCGGAAAGACATCGGCTCCTATCTCAGCTGATCACGTTATACAGCCCTAACACGGGTTGCAGTGAAAAGCAAGTATCGCACTTTATAACTAAATTTTATATACAGGTTCCTCTCCTAATTTGGCCATACGCACTATTGTATAAGTGTTTTACTTCAAATCAAATTTTTCGCTCGAGAAGAGGAATAAAGCAATTATTTCTCCTATTTAAAAAAAAATTCTATGTCTCAAGAAATATTATTTACTGTGTTAAATAAAACAATTTGTTATATATTTCTTTATATTAAGTTTATGCCTAATCAAAACACAAGTAGAGATGCATAAAAAATTAAAATGAAAAGGAAAAA
The DNA here is from genome assembly GCA_003991915.1 of Elysia chlorotica. Classification (NCBI taxonomy): domain Eukaryota; kingdom Metazoa; phylum Mollusca; class Gastropoda; family Plakobranchidae; genus Elysia; species Elysia chlorotica. Next base: position 277,357 of record RQTK01000619.1, on the reverse strand, counting down.
GTGATCAATTCAACTCTTTTTTCCGTTCTTCTTTCCTTCTCTCTCTCTCATTCTCTCTCTCTCACACACACACATACACACACTATGTCTATTTCTCCAACAACCCAGGCCACCCATATTATGATCATTATGTAAATAATCAGGTCACATGATAAAGTTTAAATCCCTGCGAAAACTGTGCGCGTTTCGCCTGATGAATCACCCTGTATCATCCGTAGATGTATTTTAGAGCGATAACTTTCAGATAATATCCACACAAGCTAGAAGTAAGCTATCACCTGATCATTGGGCAAGCTGAATTGCAATAGGGACATTTGTTTTGATAAACGTACACTAGATTTTTTGTTCGACGAAGCCACATAGGATATGGACAATTTAGATACGATCATTAAAGGTACAGGTGAATTTCTCGTGTTGAGCGATTGACTGCAGGACACTGAATGTACCGGTAGTCAGTTATCATAGTTGTATTTACACATTAGTAACGAAAAAACCAAACAAAAAAAAAACACCATTTCCTAAAAAAATAAATACAAAATGACAAATTAAACAAGCACAGACTCAAAAATACAAACACACACAACCATAATAATGATGATTATGATTCACTAAAGTTAATCAAATAATAATCATGATGGTGAGTAATGGGTAATAATAATAATAATAATAATAATAATAATAATAATAATAATAATAATAATAATAATAATTGCAATGAATATTCTACAGATAAAAGTTCTCGTATTATTAGTGATAGGATCACGGGATGATAAACATTGGCCGGTATTTCAACAAAGCTATGCAGATTATCGTAAATCTAGATAAGATTGCGGAACGCCCAGGTGGCATCCGTGTGTTGATTGATTGATTAGAGGAAGTTTTAATTTTTATCTTTATTATTGAAGTCCATCTTGTGACTTAGATATTTTATCATTAGTTTTTAGAATTGGGAGGTTGTAACCTACCGTGAACATTCAGGTAGGTTTGTAAACATGAGCTAGATAAGGTGTCAAAAATGTATCATAGCCACCAAAGTGCTCCTCCATATTACGGCTTTTAAATGAGGTTGAAACCACAGTATATTGAAATCGGACTGGTAAAAAACTAGTAAGAATCAATGTTTAGAGAGAGGTTTGAAAGAAGTGAATGAACGTTGGAGAGAGATTCCATGAGTCAGACAGACAGATAAATAGATTAGATAGATAGATAGATAGATAGATAGATAGATAGATAGATAGATAGATAGATAGATAGATAAACAGATAGAAGACAAATGCATAACCTGCAGGAAGACGATAGAAAGAGAAAGATTCCGGTTCCAATTAATCAATTAAAAAAACACATTACAACTCAAATAACCATACCAGTAGAAAAAAGAGTACCATTAGAAATGACATGTAGTAAGATATACAAAAGAAAAGAGGCACAAAAAGAGCTAAAAATAATTAGAGAGGTATTGTGGGAAAGAGAGAGAGAGAGTGGGAGAGAAAAAGAGGGAGATGGAGAGAAAGAAAGAAGAGAGAGAGAGAGAGAGAGAGAGAGAGAGAGAGAGAGAGAGAGAGAGAGAGAGAGAGAGAGAGAGAGAGAGAGAGAGAGAGAGAGAGAAGAGAGAGAGAGAGAGAGAGAGAGAGAGAGAGAGAGAGAGAAAGAGTGAGACCGACAGATCGTTGATCTTCCAATAAGGAGGTCCCTGGTTGGAAACGTACAATCGTTCGAACATTCCTTTTGTCCGATTTTATTCTCTAAGGGTTGGGTCCGGTGTCAGTGTAACGAGACTGGCTGAGACAGGAGTCGTGGTATCCCCACACTGCCTCTGTGTGGCAGCATGTAATATGCCAGACAATACAGCCTATATAGTGCTGATGTTGGACGCTAAGCGACAAACTGAAACTCTAACACAAGGATTTTCTCTGTTCAAAGCATCTTTTTCATCTTACCAATGTACACAACAAATTACTCCTCGCCAAATCCACATAACTTGTTTCTTCCTCGCACACCAGAATGTCCGCCATCAAAATCATATCACTTTTTTGTACCATACATACAACATAATAGCGACTATTGAACTAATTTCATTTGTCTCTCACACCCAGCCACTAAAATACTCAATATTAAATCAATTTTACTTGCCTCTACCACTCAAGCATCAAGATACTTGATATTAAACTTATATTACTTGTTTATGCAATGAACACATATAAGACTCACAGACAAACCAATTTAATTGTTTATCCCACGTAAAAATCGATTAATATTTAATATTAAATCCATTTTATCTGTCTTTTCTATTCCTACACTATAACACTCAATGTCAATCTCATATTACCTGTCCCTTCCTTGACAACATCATAATATGAAATTATTATTAAATAGTTTATTATATCGTGAAAAAACTTCAGTACTCGCACTCAAGTTTATTTCACCCCCCCCCTTCCCCACCCAATAAGCATGTACACACTAGAATACTCAATACTAAAATGTATTTCAATTGTTTCTCCCCTACAAACACTAAAATAGTCATCGTCAATTCATATTACTTAAATTCCTGAATTTATTAACACAATATAATATTCATAGTGAAATTTATTTCATGAGTCAATTCCTTGAAAACATCAAATTACTCACTGTGAAGTGTAATATATATATATATATCTTGGCATTTTATTCGCAATTAAACTCAATTTATATATCTCTCATGCAAAAACTAAAGAACTCAATATATACTCCATTTTACTTATATCCCCCATACACACATAGTTCACGATCAAACTCATTACAACCATCTCACCCATGATAACATTCAAATACCCACCGCCATGATCGTTAAGATTTTCTCTCAATAACAGTATAATATAATTTATACTACAATAACAAAAAGTAAAAATTTCCTCTATTCGCTATGACAGGAGGTTCGGAAACCAAGAGTAAGGGGCAGGTTGGTTGGTTGGGTTGGTTTAACGTCCAACAGCAGCACTATATAGGCTATATTGTGGACGGGCCCCAAGACGGACGTCTGACAATTTTATGTGCTGCCACACGCGAGACAGGGTGAGGATACCATGACTCCTGTCTCAGCCGTTCACATTATACTGACACCGACCCAACCACTAGGGAACGCAACCGCCAGGATTCGAACTCGGGACCTTTTGCATCGGAAGCCGACGTTCTACCCCTGGGCCACCGCGCCCCCTAGTAAGAGGCAGAGCCAAACTGCATTTGTGAGGTAGGTTGCAATTATGTTTCTCAACACCGAATTGACTTTACTTGCCAATCCCAGGCTACAGTTAATTATTCAACGTCAAATTCATATTACTTGTTTTCACATACACAAACACACACACACACACACACTTAGCACTCAATATTAAATCCGCTTTAGTTGTCTCTCCCATGCAAAAGCTATACTTATCAATATAAAATCCCCCTTTGCGTGTCCCTCCCATTAATACTATATGCTCTAAACTTTCAAATTGATTTCACTTACCTTTCTCATCCCACAAACTGAATATATACATCGCCAAACCCGTTTCACTTTTCTTTTCAATACAAATACTAAAACACTTAATACCAAATCTTTTTTTCTTGTCTCTCTCATGCACTCACGAAAACACTCAAAGTGAAATTGATTTCACACGCCCCTCTGATCCATGTATTAAAATAATCACCATCGAACTTATAACACCAGTCTTTTCTATGCAAACACTACAGCATTCAATACCAAATCTTTAGCACTCGTCTCTCTCATGCACTCACTCAAATACTCACCGTCAAAGTCAGGCCCCCAGGCGAGATAGAGCACGCTGTCTCCATTCTTCCACCTGTATTGACCATCCGCATCCTTGGAAAGGCCAATCCAGCTGGCTGTCTGATCTTCCAGTAGCTCCGCTCTCACAAAGTCCAAAACATCTCTGGAGCACATAGTAGCAGTTACAAATAGTCATTAACTCTTAAACACATTTAAAATGCACTGAGTCTAGATTTAAAACACTTCAACACAATCTTTGAAACGCACACTAAACTCAGCAGTGAAACACTTCAAACAATCTTTGAAACACAGTAGAAATAACAGTCACAAACACCGGATTACACTCTAATTTAAGCACTGGCACACTCTGAAACATCTCTGCATAGAATACACTACACAAAGTAAACCCCACGACAATATCTCTGAAACACACACGTTTATAAGCCATTAAAGCTATAATACTGTACCTTTAAAACATACACAAAACTCAGCAGTTACAAATTCCAAAACATCTATGAAAGTTGAAACACACATGACCCTCATAATATATCACAAACTTGAACATCTCTGTGAAGACACACGCTAAGCCTTTACAAATTCAAAGACATCTCAAATATCCTCAAGGGTGACAAGTTCTAAAATAATCTTTTTAGAATTATCTATGCAAATAATGCTTAGCTGTCTGAAACATCTGTGATATACAGAATTATGCCTAGCAGTCAAATGTTTTTAAACATCTCTGAAACACACCGTAACACCAACAGTCACGTAACACCAACAGTCACACACTCCAAAACGTCCCTGAGACAATCAGTACGCATGCCAGCCTCACACATCTCTCTATATAAAATACTCTATGCAAAATATGCTGAGCAACTACCTCTTAAATATCTCTGAAACACAAAATACGGTGAGTGACTACAACTTCCAAAACACAATTCTCTGAAACATACAATATGCTAACAGGTGACAAACCCAAAGCAGTTCTGGAACACACACTTTTAAATACGCTTAGTAATTATAAACGCTCAACACACACCACATCCAACACTCACACACTACAAACAATTTCTAAGAAATCTGAAATACACAAGATATATAACATCCATAAATTCCGTTACATATCTTTACAAACGCTCAACACAAAATGCGCACAGCAGTATCTGAAACACACATTAAATCCAACACTGACACACTACAAAACATTCTAAGAAATGTGGAATATACCAGATATATAACATTCATAAATTCGATAACATCTCTGAAACAAAGAGTAATTCTGTTTACGTTAGGAACTTATTTAAACGAAAGAATAAAAGTTTTGTATGTTCCTTTGTTTCAGAATGTAATATGCGATCTCTTTGTTAAATATGGTAATAAACCAATAATAAATGAAAATTAAGAAAAGGATATTTTATGTGTGACAAAAGAAATATTAAATAGCTTTGAATTTTCCCCAAACACTGCCATATTTTAGAGAGGTAAATGTAAAGGTTGGTTTGTTGACGTCCGACATCAGTAACTGGACTTTAAGAGGACGGGACCTCAGAGCAGGGTGCCCGAGGCTTGGTTGGTCACAACCTGAGAGGTCCCAGTTATGTACGCTTAGATCACAATACATTCTGCTGACAAGAACCCAACGAGTCGGGGAGAATGTCCGCAGTCAAAGCGGGGCTCGAACCCTGGACGCCCTGCCTCGGAAGCCAACGCTCTAACCCTTAATGATATTCTATAGAAAAGAATTGGAAGAACTTACCTATTCGGGATGGCCGCCAATGTGCCATCTCTCGCTTTACAGCTGCTGTCCGCCGCTTCCCACGTTCTTGGAGCCATATTGAGAATGTAGCACTTTTCTTTATAGCCAAACCCATTCTGTCGTAACGATAGCGAGCAACACCATGACTGATTCAACCCTTGTGTAATTTTATTTATTTTTAAGAGTTTATATACTGCCCCTGTTAAAAGAAACAGAGCAGAAGTACAGAGGCCTCCCGACACAAAAATAACAATAAACCATATAATCGTAATGCTTATTATAATAATAACAAACAGAAATATAATCAAAGAACAATTATAATGATAATGATAATAATAATAATAACGATAATAATGACAATACTAATAGCAATTAATACGATGGTGATGATGATAATGATAATGATATGCTGGCATTGTTGCTGCTGTTGCTGCTGTTGTTGCTGATTATAATGCTTCAGCTTATAATGATGATAAAGATGATGATTTCACAGCGCATTTATCTTACGTCAAAACTGAATAAGCATATAATTTATTTGTTTTCTTTTTCACTTCTACTGTATAAGCTGTGAGTATGCGAAACTAGCGTTACCCACCACAGGGCAACCGAAGTTGAACTCATCATGTACGGGTAGCACCTGCTTTTCCTCTTTCTTCTCACAGATGAAGCCCGCACCTCCCTCTATGGTACAGTTGGCTTCCTGAATCGATCGGTCCTGGAAGGAAAGTAATGTTTAAACAGCAAATGAAAGTTTGTTATAACTGCCCAACATAGCGTTGTGGAACAAAAACCTGGGTCCCGATTGTTTTACTGCTCGGTCCTAAAAAGTTTTCTTTGTACAGTAAATAAAAGCTTGTTCCATATTCTTCGACAGAGGCTTAGAAAACAAAAAAGTTGATGTTCTGATTGCTTTGCGCAACCTGCTTTTGTTCGTTTGACACAGAAGGGGCAGGCACATTTTTGTTCAGACAAGTATCCTCATGTGAAAACGAGAATAACGATATATTCATCTATAATAAAATATGTCATTAACCTTTAGAAACCCAAACCATTAGAAGCATGTGCTAAGTAAATAAGAAGAACTATGGTATTATAGTAATAATAATAATAATAATAATAATAATAATAATAATAATAATAATAATAATAATAATAATATAATAATA
>RQTK01000619.1:229779-246759 GCA_003991915.1 Elysia chlorotica | reverse complement strand
TATTATTATTATTATTATTATTATTATTATTATTATTATTATTATTATATGATGTCGTCGAATCAAAATTAAACATGCAAGAACTCATTGCAGCATAGATATTTAAAACCCCACACAACATTATGAATATTTCTTTGCGCAAAAATGTCAAAGAAGGTGCCAAGAAAATTTCTCCCCCCCCCCCTTTTTTTTCCCTGCCCTATCCATCAAACCTCGCAAAGTAGCGAAATTAAAGAGCAATTTCATGTTTTTCTCGCTCGCGGCCAAAACCGCTTACACCTTTGTTGTCTTTTTTTCCCCTTCCAAATTTCCCCTCCTCATTTTTTCTAATTTTTCAGCACAAACACCACCCATCGTTCCTCAACGGACAAGGTACCGATGATTAACCCTTTGCGCGCCTCTTAAATCTTCCTGGCTCTGTTCTGCTGAGAGGGTTAACAAGCCACTCGAGCTGGCCTTAATCTGGCGTGTTTGCGCACCATCCATTTGGCGCACCAGAAAATCATTGCGTTTTCATTCCGTTGATAGATGTGCGTTTGATAGCACTTAGATCAGCATTGCCCCCTTTGCGATCGGTATTTTTTGGGGTGATTATTTTAAGAGTGGAAATAAAACTCTTTTTTTCCCAGCCATCTTCTTTTCATGGCGCTGCGAACCGCTAGGAAAGCCGGAGTCCCACGAGAAAAGCTTGAGGCCTCATTGGCGGGCGATGTGAAATCAAATTAGCGGCCAAGATTACGGCACTCCAAGTCAAGTGTTGGCGAAAATTGGCGGTGACCTTTTGACCCTGACCTGTCCGTCACGGCTATGGCGGCGCTGAGCAGACGCGAAACCTGCTCTCACTTCATTCAAGCGGCCATTTTGAAATCTGCAGCCGTATTAGATTTGAGGGCAAAACTTAATCTAAAGCAGCCATTCAATTTTTGTTTTCAGATTTGTGATCCCCTCCGTCCTGTCTCCCTCTGTTTGTGTCTCTCACCCCTTTCTCTATACGTCTCTCTTCCTGTCTCTTTCTTTCTATTTCGTTCCAAGAGTTTCGTTCACTTAGTCATAGACAGCGCAAAAAAACGAACGACTTCAATAAAAGCTGCTATCCCATATTTTGCAGCACATGTATTGGAACTGTAAGTTTATTTTGGGTTAGTTATTTGAAGCTGTATCAATCTTGAGGCCTAAAATTAATCTAAAGCAGACATTTTTTTCAGATTTTGGTAACCTCTTCTTCTCTTTCTGTCTCTGTCTCTGTCCCTCTTACTTTGCATGTCTCTCCCTCTACCTGTCTTTGTCTGTCTGTCTTCCTATCAGCCCTCTTGGCTTTTCCTTTCTATTTCGTTCCTTTTATCTTTTTTTCTGTATCTGACTATGACGATCATATATTAGATAATATTTAATCTTACCTCAATACTTGTAAGAAACCTCTAAGACAAATTTTTAAATGGGAAAATGTTAAATATGCAAAACATTTGATTGCTTATAACGAATCATTTTGTTTTGACACCTGAAACAAGCGTCAAAATCTGTTTTCAAAATATGTCTCCGCACATATAAACTGTGTTACATTTTTCTTGTAGGCACAACTGTTCCGTTTGCTTAGCCATGTCCAACTAAATAAACAAAGTACATGTATTGCAATAAAAGCTGCATGTTTATCCTATATTTATTGGCACTATGAGGACAGTTTTAGTATCATTGAGCCAGTTAGAGATTTATAAGGACTAATATGAACTAACACTCCGAAAAAAAATCAAGGGAAGATACAATGTAGATTCATTGACCTCTCAATAATCGTCCAAATGTTTGCTAAGATCACCAAGTCTATGTTTTGAGCACATCGTGGTATCCAAAATGCTTGGCTGCAAATTAAACTAGCCAACCATGATCTCCTCTTCACCCCTGATTTGCTCCTTCCTTCATATTTCAGATATCATTTTCCTTGTACCAGCCCTCTTTCCCTCATTACCCCGTCTAAAGTCTTAAAATTGTTCGACATTAGTCGTGGAACCCTTCCACGATATACCATTGTTTCTGACAACTCACCTTCAACCTCCTCTCCCCCCCCCCTTTTCCTTACTCCCCGCATTTCCTCATTGACTCCTTCTCTCCTGATTCTCTATCCTACCAGAAGTCCTCTAGCCACTCACCTACTTCCTAGTACCCCCCCCCCTTTTTTACCTCCCCTCCCAAGAAGTCCTCCATCTCTTCACGTCTAGTCACATTGATCCATTCAAAGGGAGGCTATTAGTACTCCATCAAACGTGACTAACTCTCAGATACCAATATCGCCGCCAAGGCGAGTCGAACTCACTTTAACTAAATTGTTTTTTGCTTGCTTTTGTAATTATGTGTACAACATTGTTCACATAACTACCCTGTTTGTTTGTTTACTTTCTATCGAGATATTTCAGAGCTAAAACCAAATTAGGGCTGTGGCCATGGACTGATAGTCTAAGCTAGTAGGGTCAATAAAGCTCGTCTATATTTCTTTTTGCCGCAGACTCAAACAAAAAGGTTACAAATCTAAGAAGGGTGAACTATTGGGGAATTTCGTGATGCTTGCATAATTTATGTAAAGAGGTCGATAATCATGACAACTATTAAAATCATTTATTTTGGGAAGATGCGATTTAAAATTGACGTATGCCTACCGAAAGCTCACTCCCACTATTTGTCTCTGGCTATTTGTCTGAAATTTCTTTGTCTCTGTCTGTCTGTCTGTCTGTCTGTCTGTCTGTCTGTCTGTCTGTGTAAGATGCGATTTAAAATTGACGTATGCCTACCGAAAGCTCACTCCCACTATTCTCTGTCTGTCTGTCTGTCTGTCTGTCTGTCTGTCTGTCTGTCTGTCTGTCTGTCTGTCTGTCTGTCTGTCTGTCTGTCTGTCTGTCTGTCTGTCTGTCTGTCTGTCTGTCTGTCTGTCTGTCTGTCTGTCTGTCTGTCTGAAGACTCACCCATGAAGGTGCATACTGTTTTAAGAGCAGTGGTAACCTCCAACTTGTCTTAAGGCATGCGGATAAGACGTCGTCAGGTGAGATGCAAGCCGCTTGCGACATGACAAAATGCTAACATTAAACGTAACTTACGAAATTAATAACCACGAAGCTTTTATTCTACTTTTTTGTCTAGCTAAAAAGGTTGGGGAAACACAATGCTTCAACGTAAAATGTATTAGCTACACATGAATTTTATACAATTTGCGTATTTTGTACTCTATGAAATTGTACACCCGTCCAAATGAGGGGACTGTACATTTTCATTTTATGGTTGGCTCAGTTTTATGTATAACCACATTAACCGGTTTTAAATTGCAAATCATGGGAGTCAATGTTTTGTGTAAAGACGAACAAACGCCATTCTAACAGTTTACTTATAATTCTTTGCTTTATATCCTTCTTCTTTTTGATCTGCGGTTACAATTTTGCTTTAAATGTATAACCCAGATCTAAAAATAGTTTTATTATCAAAATGAGAGCTTTGAGATTCCCATAACCTCGCTCGTTTCCGCCTGAATGTGCCTTCGTTTGGAACTGTCACCAGCGATCTAACGCTTCTGGCTGGCCATTTCCTCTAAATTTGACCGGTGCTCAGCCAATCCGGCAACCCTAACACTGACTGTCTCTTTAGCTGGCCAGCTTATCGGAGTCGCCCTCTCTCTCTCTCTCTCTCTCTTTTTTAGGGGGGGGGGGGTGTTGAGAGGCGTATAGATAAGATAAGAGAAAAACTTTTATCCCAAAGGGAAATTTACAGCAACAACAGTATTTATTGACATTTATTGAAAACAATGAACAGCATAAGCATACATTATCTGCTCTCTCTCTCTCTCTCTCTCTCTCTCTCTCTGTTTTTTTCTCCCCCTCCCTCACCCACTCCCCCTCCGTTTCCCTGCCGACCATTACCGAAATTGGCTTTGAGCAAATGGAGTGAAGAAGTGGCCATCTCACGCGTCAGCGACAAACGATACCTCGGTACGATTAATGAAAATGAATACGGATAATATTTCTTCATGTCTTGACCCTCGTCTAGTTTTTGTTCGCCCTTCGCCCCCCACTAAAACCTCCCCCCTTCATGTTGTTTATCCCACCCCTCCCCTATTCGTGTTATTTATCTAAGAGGCGCATATCCACTTCCTTCTCCTTAAGCCAAAATGCTTTGAGACTACTCAGAGCTACCCAGTCCAAAGGGGAGGCAATTCAGAGCAGCCTATCACCCCATCCTTCCAGAGTTGTGTGCCCATTAATTCAGCACATCCGCCTATTATCAGGGGCAGATCACTCTATGTATACCCGGCTCTGCAGGGCCGGAAACAATCAATTCTTTAGAATTGCACCAGATGTAGAGTTTTAAAATACGATTGCGGATAAGAGAACTCGGGCGTTTATCAATGTAAGGACTTGATTTCTTAAAAAAAAAACAAAAAAAAAACAAACAAATAAACAAAAAACGAAACAAACAAACAAACAAAAAAGCAACAACAAAAACCCCCCACCTTTTTCTGTCTGTGTTTTCAATATCTACATGTTTGTGTGTCTCCCTATGTGTCTGTGCATCTGCTTAACTATCTCTCTCTCTGAGAGCATCCTGATAACGACCAAGTGGCGGTGAGAGACAGAGAATGATAACGGAACAGAGAAATATTTGAGAAATAAACAGAAAATATAAACACAGCCATGCAGATTGCAAGAGCAATGTGTTTCCCTGTCTTGGTCCGCTTGGTTAACAGATAGATAGCTATATAGGTAAATAGATAACAGAGACAAACAGACAGACAGACGGACAGACAGACAGACAGACAGACAGACAGACAGACAGACAGACAGACAGACAGAAGCAGGGGTAGAGAGTGCTAGACAGAATCACAGATACATAAAAATAGACAAAGACAGAGAATGACCGAGAGACAGACACAAAGAGAGACAGGCAGACAGACAGACAGACAGACAGACAGACAGACAGACAGACAGACAGACAGACAGACAGACAGAAGCAGGGGTAGAGAGTGCTAGACAGAATCACAGATACATAAAAATAGACAAAGACAGAGAATGACCGAGAGACAGACACAAAGAGAGACAGGCAGACAGTCAGACGTACAAAGAGATATGTAGGTCTGGACAGAGAGAGACAAAGCTCGACAGAAAGAGATAAGAGAAATTAGACATAGAACGGGGAAATTCAGACAGACTGGGACAGAGAGATACAGAGAGTTAAAGATAGAGAAACTGAATCAGGACTAATTCGCCGGTGCTAAAATGTTCATCTATCACCGGACCTCACAAGAAAGCAAATGGCGCGCACTAATAGCCGCTGGTGCACACGACACTTCCCAAATAGCGGTGAATGGTTCTGTAAACGGAGGCGCACGTCCGTTCCGTCCAGCAATGCAAGTCGTGCTCTTAGAGAATTGCCCGAAGCTATCATCGCTGGAGAGCCATCTATTTCTTGTTGGAATAAATGGCCACTTTATCAGTCTTTGACGTTTTGTTATAGAAAGTGCTTCTCAGTTTGTTGTGTCATAGTCATGGTGAGAATTATTTACAATGAATCATTGCTTCCCTTGAGTTTCTTGAAGAGAAATGTATAGTTTACATGGTTGTTTTTTTTTTATACAGGATCATTTTGTTCTCTAATTAATGAGGTACCTTTATTGTTTATTCGGAATATGAATATACATAACTTTTTGCTACATTGTAAAAATTTCGGACCTGTGTTGAACATCTGAGACCATTCAGACATTATTGAAAAATTTTACGATAGTCACAAACAAGCAAAAAAATTCGCGCATTAATAAGCGCTGACATTAACGCTAAGATTTTCCAACTTTGCTTTTCAAGTTTCTCACAGCTGTTTTACTTAAAGCATCGAAAACATCAACAACAACAACAACAACAACATAAAAAACCCTCCTCACAAGACTTATCTTGCAAACATCACGACTAAGCATCATTGTAGTAATTTTGAAAACACTTGATAACTAATACGGGCCGTGCTTATTACGTAAGCAATAACACATGACCAACCAGAACAAGCCTAGTCAATTATCAATTTTCGCCTTTATCTTCTTAGATTATAATTATTCCTAATACTAAAATATTGTACAGATCGAGCACGGATCTTCACATTTACAATACCGAAGTGATTAACAAAATTAAATAAGATCTATTTATACATAGATAAAACTTGTGTTCGTTTGTTTATACATCCGTCGATTCAAAAATCACAAGCACAATAATAAAAAAAAAACCCAACAACAACAACAGCAAATGAAAAAAAGCGACTAACAACAACAAACAAAAACAACAACAACAACAACAACAACAACAACAACAACAACAACAACAACAATAACAACAACAACCCAATATCCTCTTAAGGGCCAAATAAAGCCAACGAGGTTTATGAAACCATTAGTTTATAGCATTCAAGGAAGCAGCGCAGCCCGAATCTTGAGATTAAGACATTTCCAATTCCTAAATTAACCCCACCCATAATTCCCCAGGGCACCGGATGTCAGATTTTCCGGGGCTAGAGCCCTCGGAGCAGAAAGTGGCTGCCAGCGCCCCCTAGCGAGTTCGATTGAATAGATTGAGTGATTGTCTGTTTACAGATCTATCGATAATAAATTCTTTGGTGAATAATATTGTAGTGGCGAGAAACAAGAGAGACCCAGAGGGTAGAAATTGAGGAGTTATTTGTGTAACTTAGATTGATGGCCTGAAGGTTATGTATACAAAGAAATATACATTCGTTTTTGAAGAAATGAAGATGGAATTCAATTAATTTCTAAAAAAGGTAATTATTTAATGCAATACAACAAGGTACAGTTGGTAAAAGCACTAGAACAATGAGAACGACAAACTCCGACTTACTGAAAATACCATTTTTCTATACGTTTTCTTCGAATATCCACTTTTTTTTTGTTGATTGACTAATTCAAAGATATCCTCTTTTTATCTGAAAAAAAAAAACCCTCCTCACAAGACTTATCTTGCAAACATCACGACTAAGCATCATTGTAGTAATTTTGAAAACACTTGATAACTAATACGGGCCGTGCTTATTACGTAAGCAATAACACATGACCAACCAGAACAAGCCTAGTCAATTATCAATTTTCGCCTTTATCTTCTTAGATTATAATTATTCCTAATACTAAAATATTGTACAGATCGAGCACGGATCTTCACATTTACAATACCGAAGTGATTAACAAAATTAAATAAGATCTATTTATACATAGATAAAACTTGTGTTCGTTTGTTTATACATCCGTCGATTCAAAAATCACAAGCACAATAATAATAAGAACACCACCATCAACAAAAACATGCTTATCACAATTTCAGAAAACCTGATGTTAGCTACACAAAAAGTTTGCCATAATGAGAGAATGCCCTCAAAGCATCTGTTTAAGCTACGTTATCTAATAGCTGATTAGATATACATCTTTTTGTATACTGCTTCACTATCACTGAGAAATCTTGTATTTGAAAAAAAAATGTCCAATGCTGATTGTAATGAAAACAAAGTTATTTAAAGAATGTTGTTTAAAAATTGGACTCTCCTCAAAAAATGATAATAATAATCATTTTGTCAAGATTCCGTATGCTAACAAATACAAGATTTCTCAGTGATAGTGAAGCAGTATACAAAAAGATGTATATCTAATCAGCTATTAGATAACGTAGCTTAAACAGATGCTTTGAGGGCATTCTCTCATTATGGCAAACTTTTTGTGTAGCTAACATCAGGTTTTCTGAAATTGTGATAAGCATGTTTTTGTTGATGATGGTGTTCTTATTATTATTGTGCTTGTGATTTTTGAATCGACGGATGTATAAACAAACGAACACAAGTTTTATCTATGTATAAATAGATCTTATTTAATTTTGTTAATCACTTCGGTATTGTAAATGTGAAGATCCGTGCTCGATCTGTACAATATTTTAGTATTAGGAATAATTATAATCTAAGAAGATAAAGGCGAAAATTGATAATTGACTTAATTGTGCTTTTTGCACCACGTAGTATAACATCCTTTTTCTTGCACCAGGTGGCTCAGTCAGTAATGCTATAGGCTGGCAAGAAAGAGTTTTAAGGATTGAACCTCAGTAGCTGCCAAGATTTTTTTCCGGAACCTGTGGAAGAAAAGCTAACCAGATTCGTTGCCATCAGGATAGAGTCATATGTGGACTGATCGGAAGAATTCGTAATAACATTATTTTTTTTCACATCGCATCGGTCAACCGAATTCCATCTTCCATTTATTTTCAACACTTTACAAAATGAAAAATATTTCCAGATCATTTGTCTCAACGTCAATTTTTCGGAAAGGATTTATCCTGTAACGATAAAGGATAAATTACGTTTCTGAGCCAATATATCTTCTTCGCAACGATGTTTTCAAATTGGTGAGGGCACTATCCTAATGACTGTGATAGAAGATTTACAGCCCATTCACACGGTCTTGCCAAAATAACGGGCCAAATCAGCAAAGCAAACAACAAGTTAGTTCAAGTGATCTATACAGAGTTAGGAAGGGTTACATTCTTGTTAAGAAGAATGAAGGAGATAAATAGAGTATTGTAATATTATAGAGAGATACACGGGGGGTATTTCATAGGCTGGCAACGATGGTATTGTAGAGAGAGGTATAAAGAGAGTGAGCTCGAAATGGAAAGAGGTATAAAGTGAGTTATCGCAAAAAGGAAAGAGCGAGGGAGAGACAGAAGGGGATTGAGGGATAAAGAGATATTCATCTATTTCTTTGGCTCTATAAAAACTATAGAGGGGGGGGGAGGCGAGAGCGGGGGATGGAGTGGTAGAAAGCGCGGAAGACAATGAGAAAGCGAAGACGGGAGAAAGGAAGAGAGAGAGAGAGAGAGAGAGAGAGAGAGAGAGAGAGAGAGATAGCAACACAGAGATATGAGCATCACCACCCTCTCAGTGATGGTCAATGAGGCGAGATGATGGCCGCCGACATGAAAATTTGTGGAGCGTTTTACGCTGGTGGTTATCTCCCCCTTGTATCGAGCTGTGGAGCGTTTAACGCGAGAGTTGTCCGCCCCTGTATAGAGCTGTTAATTAGATCTATTAGTTCCTCCAGCAAGCACGACAGGCGATGAGTTAGTTCCAGCAGCCGAGAGAACCATTCGCTAACTGGTTCCGGCGGGGAATTGTGGGATGGTTCTGATAGTTCTGATAGTTGATGTCTCTCCGAAACCATCATGCAGAAGCGCTCTAGATATTTCTAGCATTGTACAAATCCCGGAAAATTGTTTATAGGAGAGCGATGTTTTCTCCGGAAAGATTAGTTCTTTTTTAGTTGATTTTGGTGTTTTGCTCACCAATTGTAAGCGTCATATTGGTCAATTTTAGATTAAAAAAGGGGTTATATTATAGATATTTCTATTAGACCCGGCGATAGTTTGGCTACTTCGTGTTGTCTCGGCGACGTGAATAAGTGCCTCACATAGGGTTAAGGAAGTTGTTTTACGAGAAAGCCTGTTTTTTTTCCTCCTTCTTATGTATCACATTGCACACCTAAACACGTTCGTAATGTAAAAGAGAATAAAAACGAGTTTGGTCTCATTTCTAGTCAATGAGATAATATCTTAATACCGTTAACTAAAGACATATTTATGTTCAAGGATTTTGGACATTGTCCCTTTCTTTTAGTTACTGTACATATTGATTATCTAAAGACCGATTGATAAATGAAAAATGGTGTTGGAGTTCTTATAACAATTTTACTGATTTTGAGCTCTCGGGGTGTGAGGCAGCTAAATCCGCAATGATCTGGTGAGGATTTCAAGAGGGCTGGGCTCGAATCGGACCAGTTTTCAATCTCCACTTTTTAAAAATAAAAATACAACAATAAACAACTGTGTATACGAACCCTAAAAAGGCGTAAAATTAATCATACTATAATGTATGAATCTCAACCAGGAATGTCAAGAAAACAACAACTAAATGTTATCCAAATAATTATATTCCTGAAAAAAAAAAAGATATTGAAAAGCACAAAACGATCATAGACTATAAAGAACACAATGTTCTGTTTATCTTTACCTATACTAGTACATTGCCGAAACCCGATTTATAAAGGACATTTTTAGTCAAATCTTGGCTCGGGTAAAGACCATTCAATGTAATTAAAAGAGGCAGCAAAGGGGAGAGAATTAGAAAGCCTTGGGTCTTGGATTGATCCGGGGTAGCCTCCCTTTGCCGGCGGTCCGTGTTTAATCAGCGAGCGATAAGGCCCGCAACTCGTGTCACACGAACAAAAGGATGGCCGGCAAATATTTGCTGGTCTCCCCTTGCTTAATTAATTGGGCCTAAAGTCCCGTGTGACGCAGTAATAATACTATGATTAAGTAGGCGCGAACATTGGGCAATTTTTGGAGGGACGTTTGTGGGAGATTTGGTGGGAGGGGTGGGAGGGGGGGGGAGGAAAGGATGAGGGGGAAGGTGATGATGGGTTAAGAGGGGTCAGATGGAGGGTGAAATCGAGAAGGGTTGACAGAAGCGGCTTCATTGGGTGAGTAGGCCGGGAGAGAAAGAGAGAGAGAGAGAGAGAGAGAGAGAGAGAGAGAGAGAGAGAGAGAGAGAGAGAGAGAGAGAGAGAGAGAAAGAGAGAGAGAGAGAGAGAGAGAGAGAGAGAGAGAGAGAGAGAGAGACAGAGAAATAGAGATAGACAGAGAGAGAGAGAGAGACATAGACAGATAGATAGAGAAGGACGAGGAGGAAGAGGAGAAAGTTAGAGAAGAATGGTATTGAATTCTTCCCTCTGATTGTTGCAAACGTACTATAATATACTCATTGTCTTTATTCGTTAATTTTAGTCATTCAAAAAATCACTTGTGATAAATCTTTAATTATTTAGTTTAAAAAATGAATTTGTTGGGAAAAGAAATTTAAGATATAGCTGCTGTCTTTAAAGACGGATTAATAATGTTTATAGAAAAAAAATAGGATTTCAAGAAATACATAGAGAGATTATAATAATATATTAAATAGCAGATATTTGTAGAAAAAAAAGAGATAAATAAATAGATTGGTAAAAAGATAAATAGATAGATGTTGTTTGGACGCCACGCTCTCAGATAGGACGATAATATAGTTAGATAGATAGATAGATAGATAGATAGATAGATAGATAGATAGATAGATAGATAGATAGATAGATAGATAGATAGATAGATAGATAGATAGATAGATAGATAGATAGATAGATAGATAGATAGATAAGATAGATAGATAGATAGATAGATATATGATTTTAAAGATAAAAAGATAAAATGATAGGAATATTGATAAATACTTTGATCTTTTTAAGCGTACAATTTTTCTTTTATTTATGATTTTTACTTAAAAGCGTATATAGTAAAAGCTGGACTACTATTGAGACTACTCCAAAAACAAAACAAAACAACTATAGCTTTAGAGGCAGAATAGACCTATTAGTACAAATAATCTGTCACGGGCCAGAGCTACGGACATGCGCTTTTTCCGGCTTTATTTATACCCACTTTGACTGTGATCTCGTGTCAAGACGTGGTGGTGGTTTCAATCGTTTTACTACGCATAGAGGACGATCTGGACAAATATGTCTGGAGAGGAAACAGTTTAAGGAAGAGGGGTACATTTCAAGCCTTTTACCGGACACACCTGTTGACTTAATGTGAGAGGTGGAAATAGAGTGAGGAAGGGGATTTTTTTTTCATTTAACAGACATGCAATGCCACTTAGGTGTTGTTTCTCTAGGTATGTAATTGGGATAAATAGTTCTCAGGTGAAACCCACCTCAAAATACGAACATGAAAGATCAGCAACTCTCACACACGAGTTAAATTTGGTTTTTATTTAAGGGATGCCAGCACAGTAGCCGTTATGGGTGTACCGAAGACTAACCTTACACCATTTTAAATGCTGCCACGCAGAGAAATACAAGTGATTCAGGACTTCTCTTCCAGCAGATCACATAATACCGACATCGAACTAACCAAAAGTGACCAAATCCAACGAATATTTTTTATTTAGCGTGAGATCAAATCAGGGACCTCCTAGATAGATAGATAGATAGATAGATAGATAGATAGATAGATAGATAGATAGATAGATATATGATTTTAAAGATAAAAAGATAAAATGATAGGAATATTGATAAATACTTTGATCTTTTTAAGCGTACAATTTTTCTTTTATTTATGATTTTTACTTAAAAGCGTATATAGTAAAAGCTGGACTACTATTGAGACTACTCCAAAAACAAAACAAAACAACTATAGCTTTAGAGGCAGAATAGACCTATTAGTACAAATAATCTGTCAAAAAATGTAGCCCTAGAGTTGCCATAATAATACGTTTTCTCAAGTCACTCCACTGGCTCCTACTGAAAGAAAAAAAATGACTTTAAAACATTGCCACCATAGTGTCTAAATGCTGTAACGTCTTTCCTCTCCTCTCCCTCTCTCTCTATAGAGAACATTCCCTCATACCACAACTGCTTCAGGGAAAGTCTCTTCCCGCTGACTTCGTTCAGTAATTGAGCAGTGAGTGGTCGTTCCAAAATAAAGTCCCAACAACAACAACAACAACAACAACAACAACAACAACAACAACAACAACAACAACAACAACAATAATAACAACAACAACAACGTCTCCAAAACACTTTTTTCATGCAACATCTCCCAGTCAAATCTGTTCAGGAAATTTAGTCAATTATTAAATTAGGCTTTATCATCATTTTTTTTAGTTTTAACGTCCAGATTTAATTTAGTAATGAAATTAAAATTAATTGTCTATTTCCTAGTCTCGCTTCTCTCATTCTCTCTAGACATCTTTCTATCTCTACTCAGTCTTGTCATTTCTCTCTCAATCTGCCTCGCTCTCTCAATCTATCTCTGTCTATGTCACTGTCTCTCTGTATCTCTGTCTCGGTTTCTGTCTGTCTGTCTGTCTGTCTGCCTGTCTGTCTGTCTGTCTGTCTGTCTGTCTGTCTGTCTGTCTGTCTGTCTGTCTGTCTGTCTGTCTGTCTGTCTGTGTGTCTGTCTGTCTGTCTGTCTGCCTGTCTGTCTGTCTGTCTGTCTGTCTCCCTCTCTCTCTCTTTCTTTTATACTAAAAAACAACAACAAAACAATCGCGCATAATTACTCCAATCCTGTACTCCCTGTGTACCCTCTCTCTTTATGTCTCTCCCTCTGTGTCTCAGTATTAATCATACACACACATACATAATAATGTCACTAAGACAAATTAATAATATTATCCGTAGGATTAGGGCTATTTATCCTTATAGAATCTCACTTTCTCTTTCTTTCGTGACTGGGTTGTGTCCTCACTTTGACCACCTCTCTCTCTGTCTCTGTTTCTCTCTCACTCTCCCTCCCTTCTAGTTGTTTGTGTTAATTTTCTCCACCTCCCTTCCTCCCCCCCCTCTATCTCTGCCTCTCTCTCTCTCTCTCTCTCTCTCTCTCTCTCTCTCTTTCTCTCTCTCTCTCACTGTTACTACTATACACAAACTCTGATGCCACCGATAGACAAACAATCCTGACAAAAGATCTAGAAGCTAACACAACTACTTGGACCATCTTTGTCGCGTGTGGGTCTGTTGACAAAAATGTTCTCGAAATTCCCCCCGTTTCCTTCTTTCCTTGCCCACCCTCTCGACAAACCAATACGACCCTCCCTCTCTCTTCTCCCTTCCTCTGCCCATTTCCCAGTCTAACCTAATGGTATCCGAATAGTGAATAGCCCCCAACACTGGACCAACAGCCATTGTCTTTGTCTAATCTGCAACAATTTCGACAACAATTAGGGCTATTGTTCGTCCGTTTAGTCTTTTGACTTCGCGACGCACTATCAAAAATCACGTCCTTTCGGTGCAGCCTTCGGAGCCCAGAGCTAGAAATGATGACCGCTCTAGGACAACGCTAGGACAATGTTTGTCCACGCCAGTTCAAATTAAGGTCTCTTTTCGGGGCTGCGTTCCTTAAGCCCAGAGTACATTTCATTTCGGTTTCCAAGGCTCGTGTCAGCGGAAATATCCGCTCCAATTGATAAACAAAAAGTTTGCCGGTTTGTTTTGCCCCAAGATGCCTCGGGTCCTTTGAAATTATTCGCCGTGTGAGCGGGAAAAACAAAGCCGTTTTTTATCGCCCAATTGGGCAAAGTTGTCAATTGAGAAGAGTATTAGGGGCGAAATGTTCGAAATTTTCGATTTTCAAGGCGGTAGATGGTTCAGCTGGTTAGTGCTCTACACTTACAACGCAGGAGATCCGAGGTTTAAACCTTTGCTAATGTATTATAATTATTCGGAAAACTAGAGGACGTTCAGCTAGCTAAAAATACGTGCATGCCAATCGAAATCTGCATCTTTCTAATAGTTGTTTAAAAAGACTGATAAAATTTTGTGTTGTTTTTGTTGTTTAAGAGGGAATGTAAAAAAGTAACTTTTAAATAATTTTGCGCGCCATAAGTTTCCTATAAAGTCCTTTTTGGAGACGGGGCCAACAGATGAGATTACATCATATCAGAAC
Organism: Elysia chlorotica; assembly: GCA_003991915.1. Lineage (NCBI taxonomy): Eukaryota > Metazoa > Mollusca > Gastropoda > Plakobranchidae > Elysia > Elysia chlorotica. The sequence continues at coordinate 232,222 of RQTK01000619.1, read as the reverse complement.
ACTAGGCCAAATAACTATCTAAGTAGTAAATGTGCCTTGAAAGGACAAAGTTATGTCTTATCTGATCTTACCCCCTGGGGAAAAACAAAGTAAAGCAGACCTTTGCGTGTATTTATTTATTTTTCTTTCGACATAACAGAAAAAAACCCCAAACATGTCGGGTCTTTTTTTAAGAAAGATTACTACCATTTTTTCGATTTAATTTTACCGCCGATTCCATCATTATAATCATTATTTTGCTGGTGAGTATTTTTTTTTTTTAGGAAATCCCAGGCAACTTAGGAGGGCGCCTGTCATGAGAGGTTCGAACCTCCAGACAATATAGCCTATATAGTGCTCCTGTTGGACGTTAAACCAACCCAAGCACCACCAACCCTTCTCTGTGAAGGTTATGCGTCTGATCTCATGGTTACACTGTTGAATTCTACAGCCCATGTTTTGACTAGCAGTCATGACGTGATGATAGTAGAAAGCCTCGAGTTTTTAAACCAACTTTGCAGAGGTTGTTTAGTTTCAATATGGGCCATTCGTGTGAAGGATATTGGCTAGAAGAGAAAGAGGGGGAGAAAGGGAGAGAGAGGAGAGAGATAAAAGAGAGAGATAGACAGAGAGGGAGAGCGTGAGGGTGTGGGAGAACAGGGAAAAAAGACAGACACAGACAGGCGAAGAGATGCACAGATAGACTGAGCTTTGAAACAGACTGGTGGGTTTGAGAGAGATAGAGAGAGAGAGCGAGAGAGAAAGAGATATGGGGAGCGAGAGACAAAGCGACAGAGGCATAAAGCGAGAGAGAAGAAGAGACATAGCATGAGAGAGAAAAAAAATAGAGGCATAGAGCGAGAGAAAAAGAGTGAGAGAGAGTGAGAGAGAAAGAAAGACACAGAGAGAGATATATAAAGCGACATAGAGAGAAAGAGCGACATAGACAGAGACCAAGGGAGAAAGAGGGACAGAGGGGGAGAGAGAGAGCGAGAGAGAGAAAGGGACAGAGACCGAGAGCGAGAGAGAGACAGTTACAAAGAGACAGAAAGCACGAGAGAGAAAGAGACAGAGACAGAGAGCGAGAGAGAAAGAGACAAAGACCGAGAGCCGGAGAGAGACAGTTACAAAGAGACCCATAGCGAGAGAGAGAGAAAGGGACAGAGGCAGAGACGCGAGAGAGAAAGTGACAGAGACAGAGAGCGAGAGAGAAAGTGACAGAGACAGAAAGCGAGAGAGAAAGTGACAGAGGCAGAAAGCGAGAGAGAAAGCGAGAGAGAGAAAGTGACAGAGGCAGAGAGCGAGAGAGAATGCGACAGAGATAGAGAGCGACAGCAAGCGAATGGAGTTGAGTTGTTCAGCAATATAAAATTATAGGCTCTGTTGTAGAGGGGGGTCAACACGAGAGAAATGGATTAAAAAAAAAGAAGAAGGAGGAAAAGAAAGAGACAGAGATGCAAAAAGGGAGAAAGAGTGGGTGAGAAAAAATGAGAGAAATGGAGAGCTAGGTATAAAATAAAAAGAAACAAAAATATACAGAGTAAAAGATATGAAAAGAGAAAAAGAAAAACAAGATAGACAATTAGATAGACTCACAGACAGACAGACAGGCAGACAGATATATAGATAAATTGATAGAGAAAGAAAAAATAGTGAGAGTGATAGACAGAAAGAAGATAGAGAGAGAAAGAGAGGGACAGAAAGGCAGAGAGAGAGAGAGAGAGAGAGAGAGAGAGAGAGAGAGCGCTAAAGAAAAACAGAGCGAGATACATAGATAGAGAGAAAGGGGACTTAAGAGAAAAAAGGGAGGGAGATTGGGTGAGCGGCACGGAATTGAGGGAAGGTGAAGAAAAAAAAGACAGGCGCAGAAAGACAGAAAGACAGGAAGTTAGGAAAAGAGAAACAGAATAGTAGATGAAAGATGAAAGAACGGATAGAAAGGCAGATACAGAGAGAAATCAAAAGAGGGGGAGAGAGACAGGCAGAGAGAGAGACAGACTAAGAGAGATAGAGAAAGAAAGAGACAGAGATAGCTACAGAGACAAACGGATAGAGAAGGTGGTTCACAAAAAGACATAAAGATAAAATCAGAGAGTGAAAACAGAGAGATGCAGTGAGAGAGACACACAAAAATTGCCAAAGAGCTGAAGTAAACACAAACGCTGCCTCACTCCGTGATTTGTTGGCTAATTTAGGAAGTAGAGTGTCATTGTTGTGTTCTAGAGGCTTCAGTTTAATTGTTCCACAGGAAAAAAATAGCTTCATTGTTTCCGAAATGAGCGACGCTTTATTGACGTTTAAAGTCGAAAAGATTGATGTTTTCCGTTCCGTTTGTTTTAATGTTTATTTTGGAGTGATTCGGAAACCATTTAAAAAAAAGTCCATTTAGTTGTTTATAAAGGCACCTTCCTTCACATGTGTTTGTCTGCGTGTGTGTGTGTGCTATAGAAAGAGAAAGAGAGAG
>RQTK01000619.1:187555-225591 GCA_003991915.1 Elysia chlorotica | reverse complement strand
TAATAATAATAATAATAATAATAATAATAATAATAATAATAATAATAATAATAATAATGATGATAACTATAATAAAACAACAACAATACATGACATTTATATTACGCATGTCACCACACTTTCAAACTGCCATTATGCCCTTTACATAATATTATATTTAAAAAATGAGACAAGCACACACATAGGCGTACATACACAAAAACTCGTTCAGTACGCAGCATTAAAGCGATATTTAGGAAGAAAGATTGATGGAGTCAAAGGGATCGACCTTTTTGTTAATTTCTAGGACAGAGAGACTAAGGGATATGGTCACAGGCTACAACCGGCAAGGCACTCTATGATGATGATGATCTAATATCTAGCTAAACACATGGTTTCTATGGTGACTCAGAAGACATGAGCGTCTCTAACATTTTTTATGTAATTTTTCCATTATCATATTTAACCAATCAGTTTTCCACTTGGTCGACAATTGACCCAAACCATCTGTAGGACCACGTCTTGTAACTCTATACATTTATGGCCAATCACTCCAGCCCATCACACAGACCCTAACCTGCAGGCCAATCGGGTTCCAATCAGCCACATTCGCTCATCGTCCTTCTACCCGCAGCCCGCAACTGGAGAGCCAGACAGCTCGCAGTAAGCAGATTAGGATGGTCGCACAAAAGAGCGTTACTAGTATTCAACATTGTCTAATCAGATTTTAGCCGATGTCTCCTCCCGCCATTCTCAACTAAATCGATTTCCATCTTGTCCCCCCATCCCCACTCTCTTGCCTTCTGCACTAACAAGAACTGTCTGGCTCTGAAAGTAGTATAGGACTAGATTCCTACAGCTTCACCCACCCTCTACCCATCCACAAAGAGTCTCTTGATAATGGGAAGAAAGCTAGACACCCCTACCCACCCCTCTCCAACGCCTTTTTGCTGATAGACAGAACAACAGCCTCGTCACATCTATACAGCTATGAAGACGCCTTGTTGCTAATACGCCCGCGACCTTTCCCTATAATCCAATATGGCGCTCTCTCTCGGACTCTCTTCCGGCTACAATTTTCCACCGGCGGTCTCCTGATCTCGTTAGTGCGTGCGCAACTTCCCGGATTGAAGCACAGCCAATCAGAAGCTCCGATATTTGTCACGGAAGTGGCCGCTTTGCCAGAGCTTAGCGATATTGGCTATTGACGGCAAGTGGATACTGTGAGGGGGACATTACTCGCCACGGCCAGTTAACCCAATTATTATTCATGCCCACACGCCCGTCCCCTCGCTCTACTTTTATAAATGCCGCAGGGAGGGAATGGGAGGAGAGCTGGCCGCAGAATTCATCGGTTATCTTCATCTCTTATGGTTTGCTGACAGGCCCATCTTGAGTTATGCCCTGTTCATTATTATAGATTATTTGTAGGGGCAAAAGGGCGAGCCCTTCTGTCTCTCGGTTCCACCCAGCTAGCTCTACGCCCATCTATATCTGTGCCTGTACTAGTAAAGCTCTTTCTCTCATTCATCTCACTCGCCCTTTTCCCATCCCATCCTGGGCCTTCCTTCTCTAGTAATGACCACACCATATTACACATACTTGCTCAGTCCAGCGAACCAAAGCTCTTACTTTGAACTCTGGCGCCTCCTTAAATTCCCAGCCAATCTTTTAGCCTCTCTTCAGGCGATCTGTCGTTGCCCAATTATTTCTAATTTATTCATCGTCGCCTGAGTCCTTCACAGTCCCTCACAGTCGCTCAGATGGTGATGAAGTATTCACTCATAACATAATAAGATGAGCCCAATGCTCTCGTCCAGCCACCCTGTTCTTTGTGGGGATCAAAAGCCCTCAGGCATATTGCGGTCTTGGGACAGATTCTCAGGAATTCGTGATCAAAACAATCTATTAAAATAATGGCGAAAGTGCTGAACTGACAAGCTTGTGTATCTCAAAGCCTGAAGATATTCTTAAAACATTTAACAAATTAAAGCTTCTGTGTTAGTGAGGATAACAATGTTTAAATTTGCATATTATATTCTTTTTACGACAGTTGCAAACCCGTCCTGAACAATGATTTGTTTTTATTGACAGTCTGAATAATTTCTAATCTATTTTGGACAAAGTTAGCCCAAGTTTTGAAACATCAGTTAAATCCTCTTTGATTACCAGAAAGGTACTGTATACATTTAATCTACATATTGCAATAGAATATAAAAAAAACAAAACAACCAGAGCAGCAACAAAACGAAACGAAAGAAAACAAAAGAGACTAATCTGTCAATGGAATACAAATCGCACAAGGCGAGAAAGTCGACATGTGGATGGTCAAATAATAAAATACCAGTTCTAGTTTGTTCATCTCATAAAAGCAATTATTTGCTGTTGCATCTGAATAATTCGTCGATTCAGTTTTCCGTAACTGTTTTAAAATTTCACAAACTGCTTCAATTTTTTTTCAAAATTTGAGTTTGTTTTTTGAATCAAGTTTTCAACAGTGATCTACTTTTTGCCATTCATCCGAATTTAGCAGACGTAAGATAAAATGTGTGCTATATCAGATGATTCCAAACATGGTTATAACTGTAAACTCTTATTTATTTTACTTACAATATTACAAATTAAAGCCTACAAAATTTTTGGTTATCGATTACAGATTAAATGTTCTTAAAGGATGCTATCGCTGTGTCTTGAAAAATATCAGTTTATATAATATATTTCGTTTAATTCATCGAATTTTTTTTATCGATGAGTTGTGTTCTTGTTCATCGTTTTGGCAGGATAAGCAAGCGGGGGGAGTGTGCTCAAACTAGAGCTTGAACCTCGTACCTCCTACAGCTCAGTCCAGATCGCTAACGACTGATTTATCTGAGGCTGCTATGTACAGGGAAGGGGCGGGGGTTAAAAAAATCCAGTAAAATTGTGTTTATGTTAGGGCAAAGTACACCATATCAACAGTGCAGTATTTGTTATGAAGAAGTGTATTTTAACATAATTAAAGTGTAAGGATTGGTACGATGTATGTCTCAAGCTATGCTTTTGTATGAACGAAATGTAAAGTGCAGTATTTTACAATTTAATATTTTTTACTGTTCCTGCCAAATTAAAATGAAGAAATATAGTCAATTTTAGTATGCCCTCGCTGCATTCAAATCCGTGCAATTTATGAGTGACACAAAAAAAACGGAAAAATGCAGGGGTTTTTTTCCATTCTTAAACAAGTTTGTCAATGACTATTCTTTTTAATATTTTTGTCTATGAAATTATCGCAATGTGAGGAAATAAAGATATTTAGGTATCTAAATATTTAAATTCATGTTTGAAATGTATGATTCACCATAACGCATTGTATGTTGATTTCATTTGAACAGAATTTTTATTCAGAAATAGAGGCCTCTGGTTTATATATAATATCAACAAATATAATAATCAAAAGGTAATTCTAGTCATATCGTAAGTATAAAAAGAAATCAACTTTGACAGAATCTCTTGATAATTTAAAATAGCAAACGAAATACATGGTTACACATCAGCCTATTAACTAGATTTCACTGTCTGCAAGAATTATACTCTAAAATCATATTAACTTAATTCAAATAAAAGCAATCATGATTTGTAGCTATTAAAGGGGTTTTGACATAAACAATCCAATAGGAATGTATTAGAATGTCGTTGATTTTCATAATAATTATGTGTATTGTTGTGCAATGGGAGGAAGTAGAATCTAAGTTAGATATTTCAACTTCACAAAATTAATTGTTTCTCAAAAGTAGTCTTTTGTGTTAACATGACTGTTAAAGTTATGCGTTGCCAATAATGTTTTCACAGTAGAACGCAATGTGAAGGAGATGGAAATTGTTAAATGAGGTTAGGAAGAAATGAGATTTTTGCCGTATAGAACCCTCCAGGGGAACCTAGGAGACGTTAAACCCGAAGAGAGAGAGAGAGAGAGAGAGAGAGAGAGAGAGAGAGAGAGAGAGAGAGAGAGAGAGAGAGAGAGAGAGAGAGAGAGAGAGAGAGAGAGAGAGAGAGAGAGAGAGAGAGAGAGAGAGAGAGAGAGAGAGAGAGAGAGAGAGAGAGAGAGAGAGAGAGAGAGAGAGAGAGAGAGAGAGAGATCAATCGCTGTTTAAAGAACAGATATGTTTACAACTGTTGTTTCTGTTTTCTTGAACCGAAGTACCAATAAAGTCTGTCATTAACCCCTTACAGAAACAAATGTGTATTTGACAGACTTGATGCTAACCAAGCGTATCCAAATCCTAAAGACAGTAACATTTATGTTTCATTTGTGATGTTATTAGCGTTTTTCTATTTCATAAGACTTATATAATTGTAGGTATCCTTCTGTGGATTACAACGCATCTGTTATTTTCAAGATGTACGAGTTTCAGTTTGTGGTCACCATTTACATTATACCACATTACTTGATTTAAAATAAAGCTATTTTGTTTAACCTTACCGACACCTAGAACTACTTTCAAGCATATAATCGGAACATCTTTTTTATAACTTTTTTTCTCTTCACCAAAACTGAACCTCAAATAGAAGTAACAGTTTGGTTTAATACTGAAAACCTTTTTAGCAATGTTAAATTCAATGCTATGGAATTTCTATAAAACGTTTATTGTCCGATTCGAAAAGGAAACTGCACTGTAAAGGTGTATAATTATATATTGAAGTATGTATCGGTATTTCAATACCATGGAACGGTTGTTTTTTTAAAACATTTTATTTCTATATTGTTGTGTCCTTTATAAGGGTTTTTACCATGAATTTTTAAGGTCTCCAAAGTTTTTAAGGATTCTAATTCAAGAGCTATTGAGAAATTTCGCTGTTACTTTTACAGTTCCATCAACACGTTTCCCAAAATGTTCTCAAATCTAGCACGTAACAGTTTGGTCTTGGAGCAAATTGTCCCCCCTGAGTTAATCTCTGGCCTAGTGAACAACCTGTGGCACCATTGTCTGCGGCACGTACAGGCCAGGCCGGGGCCGTTGTGTATCTCTAGCGGCGCCTAATCCCAGGTGTTGTGTCGCTCTGATTGACCCGTAACTGCGCGATTAGAGGAATTACCCCCCTTTGATGGTCCATTCACACCGTTAGAGATGGCGCGCAAGACTGTACGTTAGTTTTAGGGTCGCAAGTACAACTACAAGTACAACGTTGTGGTAAGCTTACGACTCGTCTTAAGATATGCGAACACGAAGACTAACGACGAGTTGTACTTACAAATGCTAGGGCTGTAAGAACAACGTTTCAACGCTGTCTCCATAGCATATTCTTACGATGAGGTGTAAGCTCTAGCGGAGAGGCGGGGGGATTGCCGTTTTTAGTTGGTAGGGAAATCTTGCAAGATGTATCGGGATTAAAAGTTTAAAACTCAATCGCAGCGATTGGACTTATCTTATCGGTGTGGATTAATATCAGAGGGCGGCGGGGAGCTGCGATTTCTGGCAAAGCAAACAAATCTAGAGGCAGATAGAGCGCTGGTCACTTTATTAATATGTTAGGGGTACGGGGCTTGAGGAGGGGGTGAGGAGACAGGAGATACAGAGATAAAGGGGTGGGAGAGAAAGGGTGAGAAGAGCGACAGACAGACACAGAGTGATTTATATATAAAGAGGAAAAGAAGAACGAATTGTAAGAAAGAGAGAGAGAGAGAGAGAGAGACAGAGAGACAGAGAGAGAGACAGAGAGAGAGAGAGAGAGAGAGAGAGAGAGACAGAGAGAGAGAGAGAGAGAGAGAGAGAGAGAGGGGGGGGGGGTAAGGCAGTTGGAAACTACGAATAAATACATGTAGTACAATTCTCAGTTTTAGAAAAAAAATAGATAAAAAAAAAGGAAACCAACACTTATACGACGATGGATTCAAAGATCACTGTCTGACAAATGTGCGTGCTGCCACAAAGAGACATTGCAGGAATACCAGGAATACAAGTCTTGCGATCGATACGGCGTTAACGGATGACGTAATTACACCCACAAGGCTTGGATCTTTTTGATCGCACATTGGCTCTGTAAGTCTGGGATAGAGTTATGATTAGACGCCGGTGGAGATTCTCTTACCCGTCGTCTCGGTTTCGTCTATGCGTCCCGTTATCACAAGACGCTTAGTGAGAGAGCCAGTCCGTATCTATACCTCACACCTGAGGACGCAGTGACCACCGGCGATCGCACCGATAACCAGGCTGATAACCCGAATGTCCAGGGAAATAGATTGACGTGCCTGGCCGGGCCATATTGGGGACTAAAGGGAGCTAGCCACTGGTCAAGCGTCCGGCAATCCCCGATAGATCTGTCTCCCTAATGAAAGATACGACAGGTCTGGAACTTTAAAAAAGACTTGATGGCGGACCATACGGAACGATTAAAGGGTCGAGAGCCTCGCATGGCCGGCGGTGATTCTGCTGCCTTGCATTGGATTGTCACAGCGATCTGGAGCTAGAGCTAGTCCATGTAGATTGGACATGAAAACCTGGGGTCAATGGGCAAAATGCTCTTGAGATTTGTTTGTCTATGAGGCCACTAAATTGCGGGAATTCCCTTCAGATATTCTCAGCATATTCCTGCTAATAGGCCGTGCCAGTGGCTTGTTCCCATAGATTGGACATGATAACCTGGGGTCAATTGGCAAAATACGCTTGAGATTTGTTTTCCTAAATTGAGGGAATTCATTCCAGAATTTGCAAGCGTTGTTAGTTCCGTCCACAGGATATGGAGTTCCCAGAAGCACAAACAACCTTTCGGAAGTGTAAAACTTTCTAAAACACTTCTCATATCTTTTTAAATCCATTCTCAGATCTTTTCAAAATCCCTTCTCAGTTTTTTTGTTTATCCCTTCTCAGAAGAAGAGATCGTAATGCTTACGGAATTCCTCGTTTTTTCTTCGTACATCTTTAATCACCTCCCTGGAAATCAAATGAACTACTGACTGATGGATCCTGATTAAAATAAAGAAATTAAGATCACACGAGAACAAGTCTTCTGCATCAGGAGTGATGCTTTCGACACATTTTTTTGGAATCACATGCAGTGTAAAGCTATCTTGAATTATTTTTCTGAACGCCTATAGACATGATCATCAACTTGAATTTGAACCTTCAGTGTTCTTCTTACAAATCCATAGTTCTTGCTGAGGTGTCTGGCGCTTCTGGTAAATCTAAAATGTTTAATCTGCAACACTTCATCCTCGGTTATCGCCTCTGGTTATCTTTTGCATGTTGCCGACAAGAGGACATAAGATCAGTCGAGAAAAGGGAGGTAAGATCAGTCGAAAAAGGGAGGTAAGATCAGTCGCACAAAGAGAGGTAAAGAGGCCTTGCGATATTGCGATCCGTTACAAAAACGAGGACGATATATAAGAGAATCTGCACAGGCACCTAATCAAACCACTATTCAAAATTTATAGAGCCAATTATCGATCCGACAGACCCATAGCTAAGGGTCGTGATTATGCCAACCGTAATCGATGTGAGAATCGCAAAGCTTGTAAGAGATCAGTCGCACTAAAGAGTGAGTGAGGTTGGGGGAGGGAAAGGGGGGGGGGGTGGAATCAGTTGGGCTCGATGTGCTAAATGAGAGACGTGATTGTTCCAAACTGGATCGGGATTAAAACTGTTGGCAGGCGCCCCCTAGTGTGCGGTATTCACAAACAAAATGTTTCATTAATTTTTCACAGGTGTTAAACTTGAGGGCGTTATCGGTTCTCAGGCTGCGAGAATGTGTAGTTGGCGTGATTTGACTTGCAGGATTAGGGCATATTATGGGACCTGTATTGGGAATTTAATACGGATTTGTTTTAGAGACAATACCTATCGTTCGTTTACTGCCCGTCTCTCTGTAATTACGTTTGTTTCTTCCTCTGTATGTCTGTCTGTCTGTCTGTTTGTTCGTCTGTCTCACTGACTGACTGTTTCTTTGTCATTGAATGGCTCTGTTCGACTTTCTCTCTCCCTATATAACCTATATAGTGCTGATGCTGGACGGTAAACCAAATCAACAACAGCATTCTCTCTCTCTCTCTCTCTCTCTCTCTCTCTCTCTCCCCAACCCACTCCCTATCTCCGTAGATTGACTTGTGCTTTTTATTTAGGAAGGAGGGGGGGGGCATTATAGGGAGATACGTTTTCAAAGAGACAAAGGGTGATATTGTATAAACTCGGGCATGATAAACAGATAGACAGAAATGGACCTGAATAGAAGTCAGATGCACAAATCTCTAATACACATATTTCTTTAACGCACTTAAATGCTTGGAACACCTTACAATGTATCAACAGGGTGAACAACGTTACCAAAATATCATAGCCTTTAAATGGTTTCTTCTCTACAGCTTGCTCCTAGCATGGTACCTCCTTTTTAAATAATTTTGTGTAGCAGAGAAGCTCTCTCGTTGTTTTACGTCCACTAGGTTCTCAAGCAGGATCCTGTACGGAGTTGGGTCTCAAGACTAATCTATGACGACAATTTTGACAGGCTCTCACACACATATAGTGCGGGGTCTGAAGGACTCCTGTCTCAGTCTGTTATAATATACTGACACCATCCCACGCAGTGGGTGGCGAAATCTGATAAATAAAGACTGCCTGATTGTTGGTTTTCACCCGCGGACTTCCCGACAGGATAGCCAACGCTTTACCATTTACGCCAAATATCCCCTCTCAGCGAAATCATAATCAAGCCTAGACAAATAAAATACACTAGGCACTAGGGGCATGCTAGGAAGTCTCGCCTCTCAACTCTGAAGACGATAAAAAACAAAAACATTAGAGAGCACTACTTCTACATCTCGCAGCGCAATCTTGTACAAGCGCGAGGAAGCTAGCGTGGATTAGGCGAGCCCTGGGTATAAACTACACTATTGTTAGTGCTCAGGATGACGAAGGGAGAGTCGGGGGTCTAAATCTTAGGTAGATGTCACCTTCTTTGTATGGAATTTTTCAGGAAACCTAAGGGAGGTAAGAATGGAAGACACATATTCAGTTTTTGAACAACTAACACTCAAGACGAGTGGAGACGACATATACAAGGACAATGTGCAAAATTGAACTTGGCTTTGGGCGGTTTGATCTTAGAAGTTTTTTTTTCTAAAAATCCTAAACATTTTTTTTAAAATACATTCTTATTCTTGACAACCCTTAAGACGCCGTCCTAGCAACATTGAAACTGATGGCGCTGAACTGCAAATTAAAGAAAGGAAAAAATTGCCTAGCAAAAAAAACAACAAATCAAAATAACAACAAAAAAAGAAAGTAAGAAAGCACAAAAACAACATAAAATCTAACAAAAAATAAACAAACAACGACAACAAAGAAAGCCCATACCTTCAAGAGTGTTTTTCTGTAATGAGAGGAAAAAGAAGAGAGAAAAAATATTGACAGTGTTAAGAATATATCTCCGCGAGAAAAGCATTAAATCACTCCCCAATAAATTAACCCTTTTTGTCACAAAATATATATCAAATGATTTTGATTTTTGTTTCAATCTCCCCCGTACCCCACCCCCGTTTTAAGATGCAACCTTTCTCTGGCATCAGATCATCTCGGCGGGTTGATTGATGGTTGGAATCGAGAATTACCTAATGCTCACATCCAGCATTTCGGCGGAAGTCTAATCTCTCTAGCGGGGATGCTGGGAAATACGACCAAGAGAACATAACTCTGTGGGGGGGGGGGGGGGGGTTGGGTGAGAGAAACCGACTCTATTTATCTTATTAACCTTTCCATTTTCCTCCCATGTTCGTGATTTCTTTATGTTCCATCGATTGTCGCTCAGTTACAGCGCTCCCCAGCCACAATGATAATAATAATAATAATACATTATCTCCAATCCCATCCACACAAAGTTAAGAACCCTCGATTAATCTACGTCGGCGAGGTTCCCTCAGGTTCTCCTGAAGAATCCCACACTGGGGGCAGAGTTAAGGGCCGACAACAATTGGAAACGTTATTGCTTCGCAGTGGCTTCCCTTTACCATGAGACGTGATATCTCGACAGCGCCATTTCCCGATATTATGGACAATACAATTATTATCTCCGCTATCAAAGGCCGGTAATTCTGGCCACATCATTGCTTCAATCTGACTGTACTACTGGTCAGTTCTGGATCTTCTACAGCCGCAGCGCCGAAGCTTAAGTAAACATACTATTACTAGCTCTATATCTCTGTCGATATTTCTGGAAGATGAAATGAAAGGTGAATGGGAGGGGAGTGTGTGAGAGAGAGAGAGAGAGAAAGAGAGAGAGAGAGAGAGAGAGAGAGAGAGAGAGAGAGAGAGAGAGAGAGAGAGAGAGAGAGAGAAAGACAGAGAAAAAGCTCTCTGTGTATAATTTTGGCGATGGGGATGATTTCGCAATATTTTTACTATGTGGCAGATTATTTTCAATGTAAAAATGGAAGGAAATCTCGTATGTAAGTGAAAGGAGACAGAGAGAGGGGGTAGTATTCCTCTATCTCCGTTGCTCTCCAAGAGATGGTGTTTTCAGTGTTAAAAGAGGGGGTTCGAGGACTGGGACATAAGGGAATGGGTTGTAGTGTACTATGCCTGTGTCTCTCTTGCTCTCTGGTAGGAGATGATGTTAAAAAGGTGGCGGGCGGGGTTGGGTTGGGGGTAGAGTTGTATAACGCCTCTTTTATCTGTTGTTAAATGGGTGGATGAGGGATGGAGGTAGGGGTGGTGGGAGCAGGGGGGTTGCAGACGGTTGTGGACAGCCTTTATCTCTGGCCAGTTGACCATTGCTTTCATCACAATAAAGCTGGACAAAGTCGGCAGACAGCGCCCAGTTCATGAGCTATGATAAGCGGTCATAAATCTGTACCGGTGCCAGAGACTCCGACCCCCAGGACTGATGCTAGTCCAGCCAGGCAGTTGTTGAGTTGAGTTAGTTTTAATGTCCAACATCAGCACTATATAGGCTATTTTGTGGACGGGTCCCAAGACAAAAGTCTGACAATTATATGTGCTGCCACACACGAGACAGGGAAAGGATACCATGACTCATGTCTCAAAAAATCACATTAAACTGACACCGAAAAAACCAGTAAAATCTGTAAATTTTAGGAGAAGTGGTAGGTTATCACTTTTTACAGCTATGAAAACCTGTAGGAACAATACCCCCCCCCAACCCAAGTTGTTGGTCAAATGGTTCATTTCTTAACGTCAAACGTCGACAGATAGTCTATATCGCGGATGGGTCCAAAGACTAAAGTCTGATAATTTTAAGTGCTGCAACTCGAGACATTGCGGTAGTGCAAAGATTTCTGCTTAATCCGGTCACATACTACTGAAAGTAGAGGATGAATTCCGCATAGTAAAATTAATTTGTTCGATGTTGGTTTCGAACTGGATATCTTCCGGTTGGGAGCCCAACGCTCTATTACATGTGCGAGCTTAACCCCACCAGTTAGAATTGTGGTATGACAAGAAGCGGGTCCACGGTTCGAATTTCATTTAGTGAACCTCGTTTCCGTGTTAGATTTACTCTATAAAATATAGGGGACCCTAAACTTATAACACATCCATATCAAATCGTGGGGCGAACTGGCGCATGTGATAGAGCATTGGTCTATCAACTGAATGTTCCCGGTTGAAAACCCACTATCGGACAGAAGTCTATGTATTGACTGTTACTGTGGTCAATATATATCGTTCAATATAATGCGATGCAGGTTATTTTTTTCTACTTTTTTTTTAACTTTATGACATTGCGGACATTTCTCTACTCTTTAGATCAGTGTCAGTATAATATGACCGTTTGAGACAGGAGTCCTGAAACACCCCGCATTGCCTTTGTGTTGCATGGCATATACTTGCTAGACGTTAGTATTGGGACCCATGCACATAATAACCTTGCTGATGTTGGGCGTTAATAAAGTAACTCAACTCAACTGTGTTGCAGCACGTGATAATTATTGTTAGACATTTGTGTTGGAACCTAAGCGTACATGAACTCTCATTTTGGAACTTATCTACACTATGAACTTGTTTAAAAAGCATTCAAACCAACACTATAACTACATATACCAGAAAGGAGAAAAAGTAGGAGGAGGAGGAGGAGGGTTGAACAGTAAAGTTAAGAATGGTCAGCTTTACACCTCCTCCCACCCGCCCTTCCACTCCTCTCCGTTTCTTATTCAATTTAAGTCTCAGGTTATGATAGTCATTGCAACAAACTCATACCATAGGGAGGGATTAAGTGTGGACGGTTTTATTTTTTTTTTCTATTGGAAAGGAGCGAGGCCTTTTAATATACAGATCAAGTCACCGATTTGACTGAAGTGAACAATTTAGGCACAATAAGGGGAACAATGATCTACTCTATTCAAATTATTAACATAGGTTTTTCTTTTTCTTCGGTGACCTGGCTACTTCTTGTAGAAAGGCTCGGAGTCGGAAGAGGAGGAAAAGGATGAGATTAATGTTTGGATAGACTAGAGAGTTTGAAATAGGGGCGGTTGCTTCCTTAGTGAAAACTCAGTGTGAACATTGTTCAACCGCCGAGACTTCAAGAAAGAAATAGAGTGAACACCCGCCACGTTTGCTCCCCGTATAAAGACCACTATGAGCTCTTTTTGTGAAACTTTTCTCTAACCTTATAGTCCCAGAGCTTACTTACCCAACGATGTGAATTGTCCTAAATCTACCTAATACTGCGATGATAACTAAAGCTCACGGTGATTCTAAATTGAAAATGTTTGTTTATTTCGACAACTTTACCTGGCTTGGCATGGGTGGTGTGTGTGTGTGTGTGTGTGTGTGTGTGTGGGTGGGTGGGGGAGTTGAGTTGGTTTAACCTCCAATATCAGCTCTACATAGGCTACATTGTAGACGGGCCCGAAGACTGACGTATGACAATTTTTATGTGCTGCCACACAAAAGGCAGGGCGGGGATGGCACGACTCCTGTCTCAGACGGTCACATTAAACTGACACCGACCCAACCAGTAGAGAGCGAAATCGCCAAGGCTAGAACTCGGACCTTTTTCGTCGGAAGCCGATGTTCTACCCCAGGGCCACCGCGCTCCCAGGTGCTGGGGGAAGGAATGTTTGGTTAGACCTTGACAGAGCCAATCTTAGGTGTCTTGAACCAGTTCTGGCGCCAAACGTTTTTAGCCTCTTACTATATAACTATAGCTACAATACTAGGATGTAAGAAAAGCACATGCAGTATTAATTGACAGTGCGGGCATTTCATGGTTAGTCTGATTTTTAAATAAACATAACCTACTGTCGTTTACAACCAAAACAAAACAAGAGCAAAAAAACAAAACACAAGCAACAACAACAACAACAAGGACAACAACAACAACAACAACAACAACAACAACAACAACAACAACAACAACAACAACAACAAAACAAACAAACAAACAAACAAAAGCAAAACAAAAAAATGCACAGACAGACCCAAAAAAAACAAAAACAAACAAAAAACAAACACCCCCCCCCAAAAAAAAAAAAATTGTAAAAAAAAGGAAGAATAGAAAACAATCTGTTGATATATTGATCTGAGGCACTTTTATAACCTGTTTTAGTCCTGTAGGTTCGATTAGTCAATATTAGTCAATATTAAGACGAATAATAAGGATGAACATATTTATAATGAGTACACGTTGAAGTGCATGCATTAAACAGAGGACATAAACTTTTGGCCTATAGTCTTCAAAAGACACAGAAACAAATGGAAAAGAAAACGAAAATCACATGCACTAAAAAGGTGAAAGGCAAACACAGGAAGACACCGTTATGAATCAGTACCAATATTCGAATGACCACCCCAATCTGTGGAGCCGTTGCCATGGAGACCGGCGGTGACGGTGGGCCTGGAAGCTTGTGACAGCCTGTCATAGATAAGACACGCCCCGCTACTGTCCTGTTACCTCCCGCACACCCTAAAAGTGTCAGTGGGTTTTCCCGTTTTATGATCGTGCCCTGCTGGTAGCGCAGTCGGTTAGTGATGTTTGGTGATAGCTCAGTGGTAGAGAGCTGGGCTAGAGGGTGGGTATTGAAGGTTCGATCCCAGATCACCTCACTGGTGGATTTGCAGGGAAATTCCCTTTTCTCTATAGTAGTTCGCGGGTAAACTAGGGAGTGAGTAAGTTGGTGTCTTAATATCCAACTTTCGCAGCAAGGTTATATTTTGGAGGGGTCCAAAGACTAAAGTCTTACAATCTTACGAGCTGCCACACAGACACACAGTTCCGGGATAACCGTCTCCTGTCTCGGCCGGTCACATTATACAGATACCGACCCAACCAGTAGAGCTCGAAGTCGGAAACAATAAATTTTGGACCATTCCTGGGATTCCAACCAGGGACCTCATTGGGAGACATAACCTCCTCCATTTGCGCCAGTATCCCTCCACCTCAGTGAGGGTAGCTTAATAGCTCAGTAGGTAGAGAACTGGGCTTGCATGTGGACATTCAAGGTTTGATCCCCTGCTTGTTCCTCATTTTTTGAATTTCCAGGGGAAATCTGCCATTTCTCTATATAGGACTCTTCGGGTTAACTAGAAAACGTAAAACAAAACAAAAAAAAATCATTTTTCGCAAAGCATAAAACACACACAAACACAAAAGACAGAAATAACATGTACACAATTTTAATTAAATATATATAAACCTAATGAGTTAAATAATATAATGATATTAATTTATTATGGAAACTGAATAGAAGGTATGATCTTCACTTTTTTTCGAGAAAGGTAGAAGACTTACAACAAATTAAAGATGATCTTTTTGTAGTGAGGATGAATGTTTCTCACTTGAAGAACAGCGAGGTGAATGCAACCAACTACTGTGGTCTGATATTAAAATGAGTTCTATTCATTAAATCTCCATTCCTAATGAGAGTTGCATACCCTTACTAAGGTTTGAACATCCTGATCCAGAGTCCAGAGTACTAGAGACTGGGCCATTTGGTGTTACTGACTTTAAGTGACCAGCAAATTTTATTACATTATAAATTTAAAAAATATTTAATTTTTGGTTATCAATAGCAACGATATTTCCATCCTGTGAATTTATACATTTTTTAATTAAAATACAACTATGTGTAATTATGCATTATACTGAGACGGACCCAACCAGTAGGGGGCTCAATCTCATAGATAAATTTTGAAATTTTGATTTATCATGGCTTTCGAACCCGGGACTTTATGATTGGAAGACCAAAGCTCTAACGTACCACCAGCTCATAGGTCAACATCGCTGACGATCAATCTATCCGGCTCCTCATTATTTTGAGAAGACCAGGTAGTGGGCAGCGATTTGTTATCGGTACCATCTGGCCCGTACCGGATTCAGGGGACAGTTATTGCTTTGTCCTCTGTCACTGGATAATGGTGAGATAACTGGGAGGAAAGGCAATTAGTGATGAGATTCTACCAAGAGTTATGTAACTTTGGTGTAAGACATGAGCTCCGCTTGATTTAAGCCACGTCCGCAGATGTGTGAGTGGTGCTAAACGGTGCGCCTTTATTTTGGTTATTTAAAAGAGAACATAAAGCGCGCAAACGAAAAGAAAAATAATGTTCTCTACAAAAATGACAAGGTCGCGGTAACTTCCCAGACGTCGAAAGCCTTCTTATTTTTATAATAGTTACGACGAGGCGTAAGTACCGTGACTTTGTACTTACAGCTCTTTGTCACTTCTACTTGTTGTCCCATGACTTGAGAGGAAACTTTTCATGAAATAAATATCATTCCTAATAGATTAAATGACGGGAAACGTTTGGTAGCATAATTATTTATAACATCGGAAGAGTTAAAAGAATGGCGTTAGACTGCTCATTTGCTAGACCCGTCAGTCGGTTTTTGCTCTTGGCTGGCTTTCAAGGGCTCCGTGGTTTGAATATCAGATGGTGGCTGCCAATAATTGGTATCGGCTTTATCTCTCCGCGTCTTGGTTTCTCTGTCTCTGTCTTTTCATATCTCTCTTCTTTTGTCTCTGTCTCGTCTATGTCTCTGCCTGTCTGTGTGTCAGTGTGTCTGTCTGTCTATATATCTCTCTCTATCTCTGTGTGTGTCTTTCTCTGTCCCACCGCTTTTCCTCCTCGTCACTATGTACTTAGAGACAAGTACGGCATGATAACGCCACCAGTAAAAGTGACAGCTCCTTCCTCCCCCCTCCTTTCCGCGCCCATATACCCCACCACAGATCCAAAGTGAGCAAGCGACGCCCTGTGATCTGTGATTGTTTGTCGTGAGTCGCACGTTACATCAGTGGGTAGGTAGCCTGACATGCTAGCTGGACTCATGGAACCACAAGCGGGACTAACGGAACCACAAGCGGGACTCGCAAAACCACTAACGGGACTCATTGAACAGCTAGCGGGACTCACGGAATCACGGAGCCACTATTGGGACTCAAGGAATCACTAGCGGGACTCATGGAATCATTAGCGGGACTCACGGAATCACGGAGCCACTATTGGGACTCAAGGAATTACTAGCGGGACTCATGGAATCACTACCGGGACTCACGGAATAACTAGCGGAACTCACAGAACAACTAGCGGGACTCACGGAACCACTAGCGGGACTCACGGAACAATTAGCGGGACTCACGGAACCACTAGCGGGACTCACGGAACAATTAGCGGGACTCATGGAACCACTAGCGGGACTCATGGAATAACTAGCGGAACTCACGGAACAACTAGCGGGACTCATGGAATAACTAGCGGGACTCATGGAACAACTAGCGGGACTCATGGAACCACTAGCGGGACTCATGGAATAACTAGCGGAACTCACGGAACAATTAGCGGGACTCATGGAATAACTAGCGGGACTCACGGAACAACTAGCGGGACTCACGGAACCACTAGCGGGACTCACGGAACAATTAGCGGGACTCATGGAATCACTAGCGGGACTCACGGAACAGCTAGCGGGACTCACGGAACCACTAGCGGGACTCACGGAACAATTAGCGGGACTCATGGAACCACTAGCGGGACTCATGGAATAACTAGCGGGACTCAGGAACAATTAGCGGGACTCATGGAACCACTATCGGGACTCATGGAACAATTAGCGGGACTCATGGAACCACTAGCAGGATTCATGGAACAATTAGCGGGACTCATGGAACCACTAGCGGGACTCATGGAACAATTAGTGGGACTCATGGAATAACTAGCGGGACTCATGGAACAATTAGCGGGACTCATGGAATAACTAGCGGGACTCACGGAACAATTAGCGGGACTCGTGGAATAACTAGCGGGACTCGTGAAATAACTAGCGGGACTCACGGAACAACTAGCGGGACTCACGGAACAACTAGCGGCACTCACGGAACAACTAGCGGGACTCATGGAACCACTAGTCGTTGTCACGGAATCACTAGCGGGACTCACGGATTCACTAGGGGTTGTCACGGAATCACTAGCAGGACTCCACTAGCGGGACTCATGGAATCACTACCGGGACTCACGGAACAGCTAGCGGGACCACTAGCGGTTGTCACGGAATCACTAGCAGAACTCATGGAACCACTAGCGGGACTCACAGAATCACTAGCGGAACTCACGGAATCACTAGCGGGACTCACGAAAAACTCACGAAACCACTAGCGGGACTCACGAAAAACTCACGAAACCACTAGCGGGACTCACGAAAAACTCACGAAACCACTAGCGGGACTCACGAAAAACTCACGAAACCACTAGCAGGACTCACGAAAAACTCACGAAACCACTAGCGGGACTCGCGAAAAACTCACGAAACCACTAGCGGGACTCACGAAAAACTCACGAAACCACTAGCGGGACTCACGAAAAACTCACGAAACCACTAGCGGGACTCACGAAAAACTCACGAAACTACTAGCGGGATAGTTTCATATGAGACTTCAGGCTTTGCGATCCACACAACAGTGGATGACATAACCACACCCCTCGGGCACTGAATTCTCTGATACAACATTTACTCCGGAGGTCTTGGGTTAAGCATTTATTGGACAATGATGCAGATGTGTTTTGCTATCGGTTGTTTTCGGTTTTTTTTTTTGTTGTTGCCATAGGCCACCTTGTAATAAAACCTCAATGAATTTTGACTGTGATCAATGAAATATGGACAGAGACACTAGAAGAGAAACGAACAGGACAGCACTTATAAAATAGAAACAAATTTCACAGGAACAGTGTAGAAAATACCTATTATAAAAATGAAAATACGCGCAATATAAAATTATTGTTTTGTTGCTACCTGAGAGGTCATAATTATATGCTTAGGTTGCTACCATAGAAAAAAAATTAGAGAGGTGGATTGGTAGGGGTCAGTATGATGAAACCCATTAATAAATGTGGAGGTTTGAAAGGGAATCTGCACCGGCGTCCAATCATAGCCCTCTCCTGTAGTTGAAGAGCCAATGAAAGATCATAAAACCCCAGCAGGAGGGGCTTAATTACGTCATCTGGTATCATCGTGTGTATTGCTAAATCTGCATTAAATTTAGTTGACTGTGACCAATGTAAGAATGAGACAGAGAGAGACAGAGACAGAGAACGATGAGAGAAATAGATGGAAAGATTATAGAGAAAGATGAGCAACATATAGAGGAAGAGAAAGAGCCGAAATTCAGACTAACAAAGATGAGCAACACTACCATCCGTGAGTACACAAACCCTCGCGTCTCCGGCTTGCGTGAGTGAGTTCACAGAGGCGTGACGGTCTCGGGTGAGTGAATCTTAATCAGTACCGGTCTCGCCAGGCTTGGCTTAATGGGGCGAGAAAGGCGGGTTGGGCCGGGTAGCCCGTTGTATCCCAATCGAGAAGTCCGAGGGTCGAAACCGACGACCGACAAATTTTTGTTGTTGTTAATTGTGTTTGTCGATTTCGCCCCCTTCCTCCCTTACTGGTTGGGTCGGTATCGGCTTGGACATGAGTCCTGGTATCCCCGCACTGTCTTGTGAATGGCAGCATGTCAAATTGTCAGATGTTATTCACGCGACCCGTCGCCGAAAAGAAACGTTTTTGGTAACCAAGAGGAGAATTCTCTCCTGCAAAGAACATAAGATTTAGGGGGGCGGAGTTTCAAAGCTCTTCTTGTAATGTTTTCCTTCTTTTTGTTTTGTTATTGTAATTTTTCTTTCCTTTACTTCAATGTTAGTAAGTGGCACTGACAACGTTGTTTTTGGTAGTTGTCTTTTGTGTTAATGTTATTTGTTATTGCCTGAGAAGCCAAATTAACAGTTCTGTTAAATTACTGAGAGACATGAATCACCCTAAGGGGGTGATAGTGGTGAAAATAATATCCGACCCCTAAGAGTACCACTTAACAAAGTAAACAAATTCTTTGTATTACAAAAATTAATGAGCAATCTTTATACATCTGTATGTAGGGGGGCGCGGTGGTCCTGGGGTAGAACATCGGCCTCCGACGCAAAAGGTCTGGGTTCGAGCCCTGGCGATTGCGCTCCCTACTGGTTAGGTCGGTGTCAGTATAATGTGATCGGCTGAGACAGGAGTCCTGACATCTCGACCCTGTCTCGTGTGTGGCAGCACATAGAATTGTTAGACTTTAGTCTTGCGGCCCCTCCATAATATAGCCTATATAGTGCTGATGTTGGACGTTAAACCAACTCAAGAAAACAACAAGAACAACAATAACAACAACAACAACAACAACAACAACAACAACAACAACAACAACAACAACAACAACTACCCATTTGTACATGAAATTTATCGAGGATCTGTGAGCTGATCACGAAGTGCGTTTTGAATATTGCCCAGGCAGTGCCGGATTTAGGTTATAGGGGGGCAGTAGTTAAGTTATTGAGTAGTTGAGTTGTTTTAACGTCCAACGTCAGCATGCTATAGGTTATTCTGTGGACGGATCACAAGAATGACGTCTGACAATTATATGTTCTGTCACACACGAGACAGGGTGGGGTTACCATGCACCGGGCCCAGCTCAGATGAAGGGCCTCTTAATCTTTATGGTTGTCCTAGGAGGCATAATTTATACAAAGCGTTTCAAAGGGCTTTCGCTTGTTGTGTGTGTGTGTGTGTGTGTGAGTGTGGTGCTTTTGGTCGCCCCACGGGTCCTGCCTAAAATCCGACACTTTGCTCAACACGAAACATGAAACATGAAACACAAAAGTAATTGGTGAATTTTCACTCTGTCATTCAATACTTTGTTTGCATTTTACACTTGGTCTACGTTTGGAGGGAGCACACCGGCTTCCTCGACCCCCCCCCCCCACACACACACACAACCCACACCACCCTTAAAAAATCAGTTCACATGGGGTAGCTTAAGCTATAATGAGGGTGGGTTAAGATAAGACTCAAAAGGAAAGACATGACAACTGGGTCATGGGATCACCTTTTCTATCATGCACCGGTCAATTCAACTCTGAAAGCGTATTTTTAGGAGGGATAACTCACAAATTAGTTTATGAAAACTAGTGTGTTATTAATAAAAGCAAATGATCCTTAGGGCACACTGCTTTTAATTGGAATTTCTATTGTAAATATATTTTAGTGTGTGTATTAATATTTTAAGGCATTTTAATCAATACAAATGAGGAGGATACTTATTTTTTGTGCTTATACAAGTTTTCATTTTTTCGGTTTTCTTTATAGTATTATAAACACAAATTTAAATCGCAGTTCATAAAAATAAGACACCGTTTTCCTAGGTATGAAAATTCTTGAAGCTAAATAACGAAGCCAGTTTTGTGCCTGGAAGAGTCATTTAGACGCTGTCTAATCTTAACGAATAAATATTTAAAAATGTGGCTAGTGTGAGTGTTTGTGTGTGAGTGTATGTGTGAGTGTGTGTGAGTGTGAGTGTGTGTGTGAGTGTGTGTGTGTGTGTAAGCGCCAGTACAGACTTTGCGATTCACGGGACAATAACGTATAACAACTTCATGCAGGAGGTCAGTGGTTCGAGCCCTTGCGATATTGCTACCTCCTGATTGGGTCGGTGTCAGTTTAATGTGACCGTCTGAGTTATGTGTCATGGTATCCCCGCGCTGTCTTGTGTGTGGCAGCACATAAAAATAAATAACAGACGTCAGTTTAAGGGCCCGCGCACAATTAGTCTATATAGTGCTGATGTTGGAGGTTAAACCAACTCAACTCAATCATGCCCCTGAGACATAGAGTTTGCGGATCGCTCATTGGCTCCGTAAGTCTTGGGTAGAGGTTGGTTGGTCGGGGTGTTGGGTTGGGTTGGTTTAACGTCCAACAGCAGCACTATAATACGCTATATTATGGATGGGCCCCAAGACGGACGTCTGACAATTTTTATGTGCTGCCACACACCAGACAGGGCGGGGATACCATGACTCCTGTCTCAGCCGGTCACATTAAACTGACACCGACCTAACCAGTAGGGAACGCACCAGCCAGGATTCGAACTCGTGACCTTTTGCGTCGGAAGCCCTAGTACGATTGGTGAGGGAAATCTTAATCGGCGACCAATAACAGCTCTATCCAAGACTTAACTTACGAAGCCAAAAAGCGTTCAGGAAAATGCCATGCTTGAGGGCTCTAGTACGTCATCGGTTTTTGTCTTGCATATCGCAGGGCTTGAATGAGCAGGTGAGGACAACAGAGTCGTGTGCCCTCAGTGAGAGAAAGAGATAGCGTGGATCTTCGAGCAGAAGGGAAAGTTTGCTCACTGCTAGCAGGTCTGTTGCTCTGGTCGGCCCATCGCTGTCTCAATGTGTGTGTGAGCGGCCGGTCTATTGTTGTTTGGGCGCATGGGGGATAGACAATGGGGAGAGTGAGAGTGAGAGAGATAAGGGGAGAAACAGAGGGGAGAGACACAATGGAGAGAGTGAGAGTGAGGGAGAGGAAGAGAGGGGAGATACAATAGAGAGGCAGAGGGGGGAGCGACCGGGGGTGGGGGTAGACAATGGAGAGACTGAGAGTGAGAGAGAAAGATAAGGGGAGAGCCAGAGGAGAGACAGAGGGATAGATACAATGGAGAGGCAGAGGGGGGAGAGACAATGGAGAGACAGAGGGGAAGGAGAGAAAGTAAAGGAGACAGAAGATAGAGAGAGAAACAGACAGAGGGAGAGAGAGTGAGACAGACAAAGGCGAGGGAGACAGATGAGAGAGGGAGAGAGATAGGAGGGGCCAGACGTCTGTGTCAGGATGTTCTCGTCTGTGACAATAATTAGCATAAAGGTTACTTTAAGAGCTCCCTTGGCGCTACTTGTGTTTGTTCGCTTGGGTGGCCCTCTACTTGATTTTTTTCTATAACTCATAATTTTCTCTCTTTCTCCTATACCACTTCTCTCTCTCTCCCTCTCCATCTCTCTCTCTCTCTCTCTCTCTCTCTCTCTCTCTTCTCCTCCTTTCCTTTTCTCTCTATTTCTACCCCCTATCGTGATCTCTTTCCATTTCTAAACCTCTCATTTACTCTCTACATTTATCTCTCTCTGTGTTCTCTCCCTCATCTATCTCTCTCTCTCTCTATGTCTCTTTCCCCCCTCTCCTCTGTTTCCCTACCCAAATTCTTGTTCTTACTCTTCCTGTCACTCCAGACTTGACTTCACAGATATAAGGTGCGATATGAACAGGTTCAAACTCTCCTTCTTCCACGTTTAGTGTTGAGAGAGTCGCTACACTAACACTTAAACTGCCTACCTCTCTCTCTCACTCTCTCTTTCCCCCTCTCCCCATTCCTTCACACACTCTCTTTCTCCTTCTCCTTCTTTCTTTTTCTCTCTATTTCTACCCGCTATCTTGACCTCTTTCTATCTTTTTTTCTAAACCTCACATTTCCTCTCTTTATGTATCTCTCTGTGTGTTCTCTTCCTCATCTCTCTCTCTCTCTCTCCGTCTTTCCCCCATCCATATTCTTTTTCTTACTCTCCCTGTCACTCCAGACCTTAATAGGTTCAAACGCTCTTTCCTCCGTGTTCAGTTTTGTGAGAGTAGCTACACTAACACTTAAAATGCCTCCCTCTCTCTCACTCTCTTTTCCCCTCTCCCCATCTCTCTCTATCTCTTCTTACCGCCTTTCTTTCCCTCACGCTCCTTGTCAACCCAACTCTGATTATAGATTCACCGCGATCTGAACCTGCCCCCTCCACGTTCAGTGTTGAGAGAGATGCTACACGAACACTCCAAATGCCTCTACTGTCTAGTCAAGAGGTTTGAAAGGCTCAGTCCAGCTCTCGATAACAAACAAAAACATTTTGTTATTTGTAATTCAAGCGCTTTACGTTTGGTTTTAAATCATTTAACTCAACGCAAACCCCCACTGTTGAAATAGCTCTTCATATCACGACAAGCTAGAAGTGTTGTCTTTGAGGATTTGGTTTTTTCAGATTAGGAACAAAAAAAAATGCCAGGGCATGATTTCAAAGAAAAAAATATTGCGGGGCTGCGTGAGTGGTTGATTTCTCGTTTAAAGCCCTCTTGTTATTATCAACTCCTTGATCTTGTTATATCAACTACTTGAATCTCCATATCAGACTTAGAACTTCAACATATGGAGTTGGTCGGTCTTTGAATAATAATTACTACATCGTCTTATCTTTTGCCAAAAGTCCATTTATTCTATAGAACTATTTTCAGTTTTTTAGATTTAATTATCAGTTTGAGTGGAGTTATGCACTAAAAACAAAGAGAGTCGTGAATTAAACTAAATGAAGTGGAGCCTTCAGGAAAATTAATTGTTAAACGATTTGGGACCGACTTCAACAATTTAGAATTATGAGTAATTGCTCTGATCTATTTCTCACAAACGTCATGTGATGCTTGTAAGTCTGATAGATATATTTAAACAGCTCTTTGCTCTAGCCCAACCAGCAGATTGTTTAAAAAAAATTAAAAAATATAATCATCAAGTGATTTTGTTTACTTTTTTTTTTTTTTAGAGAAAAGGGTCATCCCCATTGGAGCTCAGATGTTTGCAAATTTGTACATATCTATTTTCAAATGCGTCTCAAAACACTGTTTAAAAAAAAGTTAAGAGTAATGTCAAGCAAACGTTGATACTAGCATTTCAAACTATTTCTCATACGTATCTAGAGAGAGTTTAAAAAAAACCTCAATATTGTTGGAGAGAGGTAGTGGGACATACGAGAATACAAACAAATGTCTGTTTGCTGTTTAGCGGGCCCAAGACTAATGTCTGACAATTTTACTTGTTACCACACATATACAGGGCGGGGAGACCTTAACTTATGCCTTAGTCGGTCACACAATACCTACACCGATTCAACAATTGAGAAAGGAAATCGGACAGGGGGTGCGGTGGCGCTGGGCTAGAGCATCGGCTTTGGCACATGGGGTCCGTGGTTTGAGTCCCGTTTTGACGACTCGTCCCACACTGGTCGAGTCTGTGTCAGTTTAATGAGATCGACTGAGACAGACTCATGGAATTCCACACTGTCTCTGTGTGGCAGCACATAAACTTCTCAGACATTAGTCGTGGGGTCCGAATACAATATAATCTATAAAGTGCTGATGTTGGACACTCTGCAACAACAACACGATGAAATCGAACAAATAAGTCCGGACCATGAGAGATCGTGGGTTTCGAGCCAGGCACCTCCCAATTGGGAGAACAACACCCTACCATTTGTACCAGTTCGCACACCATCAATACATGTAGTTAATGGATCTTAAGTGCCGGGGTAGAAATAACAAAGTGTGACAGTGAGAAATCCAAGGTCAGATCCGTCCCAAGACCTGGCGAGACGGCCCTGCCAGAGCGACAGATCAGGCCGTGTTTGCTGAGGGCAGGAGATGCGCATGTCACGCCATCTGGCCACATCGGGAGCTCTCCGCCCTGGCCACCCGCGCCCACCCAACAGTGCAACAGTGCTCAGTTCGGTGCCTCAGATATGGTTGCTTGTTTTTTTTTTTTGTTAGGAAGAAACAATGTCAGCAACTGCGCTTTATATTTTTTGCGTGTGTGTGAAAGCGGGCCGCATAGTGAAAACAACGCTTTAAAAAAACAAACAAAAAAACAACAACAATAACAACAACAACAACAACAACAACAACAACAACAACAACAACAACAACAACAACAACAACAACCAACCAACCATCCTTAACAGTACTGCGCTATAGATGTTTTTGACAATGTCCTCCATAGTAAAAACAATGCTTGGTTTTCAACAACTAATTATCATCAACTGCGCTATAGATATTTTGAGAAAGTGGGCCCCCATAATGAAAACAAAGACGCCAGGTAAGGGAACTTCACTGATGTCCAAGTTTAGCCCTAACCCAGACTCCAAATGCTCCATCAGAAAACCCTATGGTCTCGGCATAATTACGCCATCCGCTGTCGTTGTGTGTGTCACAATGCATGTGATTATCAGACCGGGGTTTCTGATATGTAGCAATTTGGTTGGTTTGGTTTTTAATGTCCAAAATCAGCAATTATGCTATATCGCAGATGGATCCAAAACTAAAGTCTGACAAATGTACGTTTTGCTGCACAGAAAAGGTACGAGGATACCAGGACTTCTGTCTCAGCCGATCACATTAAACTAACACCGACCCAATCAGTTGGGGACGAAATCTGACAAATAGATTTGCCTGACCGTGGGTTCGAACCGAAAACCTGCGAATGGAGAGCTCAACGCGTTACCACCTGTGTTATCTAACCCTCCAACTCTTTGTTTTATGTCTCCTAGCTTGCTCTTCTATTCACTCCGCCACCCGTTTTTCTCTCCCTTGCTCTTTTTTTTTTTGTCCCCCCCCCCCCCCTATTTAGTCAGTTTATGAGATCAGCAGTTGTCTACTTTGAAACCATTGTGAATATAACAAAGACTGAATGGTTTCTGTTTTACCAATACACTGCCTGGGGTATCCCGTGAAGCACTCAGAGACTAACGCATGACGAGATTCGATTTGAAATGGACTAAATCCAAACATTGAAAATGTTTTTGTTTTTTTTATGCCAAAAGAAAATTACGTCGCACCCACTGTTCAACCAAATCGATTATTCTGTAAGATCTGGACGCCTTGTTAGTTTTAAATGTTAGACAAAACGATATAGAAAGTGTTTTGTGCGTTCATACCATTTTTAGTCAAGGAAAAGAGATTACTGTGTACATTAATTTTGTGGGTATGTGAGGTGTGGTATGTGTAAGAACGAGGGAGAGAGAGAGAGAGAGAGAGAGAGAGAGAGAGAGAGAGAGAGAGAGAGACAGACAGACAGACAGACAGACAGACAGACAGACAGACAGACAGACAGACGGGCACACAGACAGGCAAAGAGAGATAGTGAGAGAGAGAGAGAGCGAGGCAGAGAGAGAAAGAGAGAGTGAAGTAAGGACGAGAAAGAGATTTATCATAGTAAAATCTGTTATTTTTTTCCTTTTATGTATCTTTGATATTGTGTCATGCAATAAAAAAAATTATCATCCTGTGTAAATTAAAAGTTCCAGTATGAACATAAGAGAAGTTCATTTTGAAAGAAAATAAAGGAATCTTGGATCTTAGATCTCGGACCCATTGTCCGCAACTCCAGAGCACTATTCGTTTGAGTTATTGGCGCCCTAGCATCTTCCAAGTTATTTGTGTCTGCTCACACTAAAAGTCGTCGTTTTCTCGTAAGATTAAGGAGAGAGTGGCTGGTAGTGAACTGGTTTTGTGCAAGAAATGAATATATCCACTCTTTACGAAAAAAGAGGTGTTGGCTCATTGTACGTACGGAACCCTCTAGTGCTCAGACGGCACTTTGGAGAGAGAGAGAGAGAGAGAGAGAGAGAGAGAGAGAAAGAGAGAGAGAGGTAGAGAGAGAGGGGGGATTAGGGAGGAGAAAGAAATTTATCATATGTAAAACAAGGATAACACATAAGTGTTGGATATTTAATACATTTGATACAATGTTATACTTTTTTTAAAAATTGTTATCCTGTGTAAAATTAAAAGTTGCATCATGAATAAGAAAAGTTCCTGTTAAAAAAAGGAATCTCGGATCTTGGATCTCGGACCCTTTGCCCACAATTCCAGAGCACTATTCGTTTGAGTTATTGGCGCCCTACCATCCCTCAAGTTATTTGTGTCTGCTCACACTAAAGGTCGTCGTTTTCTCGTAAGATTAAGGAGAGAGTGGCTGGTATTGAACTGGTTTTGTGCAAGAAATGAATATATCCACTCTTTACGAAAAAAGAGGTGTTGGGTCATTGTATGTACGGAAGCCTCTAGTGCTCAGACAGCACTTTGTTCTTCCGCCCCTCGGTCTTG
Source organism: Elysia chlorotica (assembly GCA_003991915.1). Lineage (NCBI taxonomy): Eukaryota > Metazoa > Mollusca > Gastropoda > Plakobranchidae > Elysia > Elysia chlorotica. The sequence goes on along the minus strand of RQTK01000619.1, from coordinate 198,426 downwards.
TAGGGCCGGACCCTCGGCTAGAATGAATAATTAGCTCTCTGTTGACTGTGCGTGATTAAAGCACCATCCCGACAACGGGAGCTAACTCAGAAAGGGCACGCAGAATCCGGGATAGCCGCCCCTGCGCCCGCCATTTGGGGCGGCAATCTTCACAATTAAAGGAAGAAAATGAGGCCTTGTGTCAACAGCTCTAAACGCGCATGCACCAGGCTATCACGTCGATTCCGGTAATGGAATTATGGGGAGCTTTGGAAGGAAATATGTGTGATTGTCTGCCCCTGTTCTATACATTAAAAAAGGGAACGATGGGAAATTATATAGCCCTCATGTCGACTAAACTTTCCCACTCACTTCTCTCTCTCTCTTTCCCTCCCTCCCCCTCTCTCTATCTCATTCTCCTCTCGGCGGAAGTGATTTCATGTTAGCGACTGCTTGTTTAGACAAGAAGCGGGTTGACGTGAGCGGGGTCTTCTGATTGGATTAGAATCATGATCACAAAATGGCCGCCAGTTTGGAAGAAAAACGAGCCTAGCACAAATACATTTGGCTGAGGATCGCGTCTCCTGCAAACAAGAGCTCTCATTGCCTTTGTATCATCAATAACAATATTATCATTGCAGGGAGCTAGTATGAAAAAATGAGGGAAAGAGTGGGGGGGGGGGGGGGGGGGGGGGGAGAGGTCTTATCGCGCCGGTTCCAATTTATAAAAAAGCCTTTATGGAGATCATTGAAGGCCCGCGTTACTTTTCAAAGATTTCAAAACAATTTTCCAGTTACTTAAGAGATTGTAAGGGTTTTCTGTATGCCCCGACACACGCGCTACAGAATGTCCCTTCCGTACGTGTTGCTTGTAGTTATGATAAACGCCATTTATGGTTATGTTTGTTTTATAAGTGGGTCCTTTTGAAATATTTAATGGCATTGCAGTTTTATTATTTTGTGTAATTTTCCTTAGAGTGGATTGTATTTAAGATGCACGTTACTTGTATTCATCTAGTTATGATATACCGATGGGATGTTTATTTTAATTTTATAAGTGCAACATTCTTATTGATGGAACTGCATTTTTGATTCTTTTGCATTAGCTCCCTTAGAATTGTTTGCAATCCCAGATATATAGAGAACGGTAGAAGTACATAATGTGCATTTATTTGTGATAGATGCAATGTATATTTGTGTTTGCTTTAATGGTTAATGTATCATAGAAACATGTTATTGTCATTGCATTTATTGTTCATCGTCTTGTACAAGCTCTCATAATCCTCTGTGATGTTAGTGATCATAACACGTACTCAATGTTTATGTTTTTTTATGGCTGGACAAAAATAGATACGAATGAAAAGTTAAGCTATTTAATCAATAATCAATAAAAGTATATTTTAAAATATCACCATGGATACTTCTCAAAATAAAGATAAAATGGCATATGCAATATAGAAAGTTTTTTTTTTTTTTAAACAGTATGCATTCAAAACATACGTTCGTATGTACAAATAGGAAGTAAATATAGACACTCGAACTTATAGCATATAAACATATGTTGTAAGTCGACGTAAATGTTCTTGAAAGAGCTTTGTTCGCACCAACAAGGAAATTTTCTGGTCTTGCATAATACTGTTACAGACTATGTTACGAATGTTTATTGTAATAAACATTCAAATCGAACTCGACTTTTGTTTCTCTTGACGGTAAACTAAAAAGTTATAAAATAAAAATACCCTCGATAAGTTTTACGAATCCAATAGATTCCTGGAGTACATGTATTATGTGTAAGACAAAGGATCACCAGTGAGATTTGAACCTAGGACCTCTTGATAATTATAAGCCTGTAGTGATACCGACTGAGCTACCCGCAGTTTTCCACAATGTACTGGTACACAAATCTATATCATGTATCAATGAAGAATGTGTTAAATTGTTTGATTAAAAAAAAAAAAATTTAACGTTAACCCACTGAGTGAGAAAACCTTTGGTCCTCTAAAGTTGTGTTAAAAAGAAAATTCTGAACGGGGCCAGATAAAGTATTGGCCAGCCCTCAAAGGATTAAAACCATAATTAAGGTTAAGATAATCATTCTTAGATGGTGCCATCACAACCATGTATGTGTAGGTCTCGTTGTAGGGGGATTCCTCAGGAAAAGTCGGGGGACGTTCAAGCCAAAGGGGAACTCTACCTCTCTCTCTCTTTCTTTCTCTCTCTCTCTCTCTCTCTCTCTCTCTCTCTCTCTCTCTCTCTCTCGGATATCTGTGTATTTGAAGGAATGGGTGAGGAGGATTGTTGAGAAAATTATCTTCGCAATGTTCATGGTCGTACAGTGTATTAGTGCATTACCAGATTTGCTTCTCAAATGATCAAGTATCAAGATAATAAGGACCACGATAAAGAGTCTACAAGGAAGATTGTTATTATATTGTCTTAGCCTGGTGTAAACATTAAGCTAAGCTGTCCTGCCACTCTTATTATAGAGCACATAATCTGACAGTCAAACAGATCAACTTAGAGATACTAGATAATAAGGACCACGATAAAGAGTCTACAAGGAAGATTGTTATTATATTGTCTTAGCCTGGTGTAAACATTAAGCTAAGCTGTCCTGCCACTCTTATTATAGAGCACATAATCTGACAATCAAACAGATCAACTTAGAGATACTCACAGTGGGGCAGTCACAAACTTCCGCTGACCGCTTCAGACTGGTGTGAACAGAAGTGAGTGAGTGAGAAAAAGAAAGATATTGAGAGAAAATAGGAAAGAGAGGGGGGGGGAGAAGGAGAGAGTGAAAGAGAGAGAGAGAAAGGGGAGAAGGAGAGAGAGAGATAGAGAAAGAGGGGGGAACCAGAGAGATAGATATATAGAGAGAAAGAAAGAAAGTGAGAAGGAAATAAAGAAAAGATAAGAGAGAAAATAAGAAAGAGCTAGAGATAAGAGAGAGAGAGAGAGAGAGAGAGAGAGAGAGAGAGAGAGAGAGACAGAGAGAGTGAGGGAGAGTGAGCGATGGAGAGAGAGAAAGAGGCTAGGGCAGACAGAGCAGGAGAGCGAGGAGGAAATTGAAAAGGAGAGAAGGGTGGAAAAATAGATGGAAATGTGCACGAGAAATAACAATGGTAATAAATTGTAAAAGACATTTTTATAGTGCACATCAGCTCACTTAGGAGCTCTCTGTGCGCTTTACACAATAAGAAAATGCAAGACTAATAATAGCATTGAAACAAATAATTATGTCTTCAACATTTTCTTAAAATCTGCCAATGTCTACGACCTTCGTGTACCAAGAGGAATATCATTCCAAATTTTTGGACCACTGTGAAAAAAAGATCTTTCACCATTACCACATAAATTGACTGCTGGAACTACTAGTTGCAGAGTATCAGAGGGTGATCTTGATGTGCGTGATGGTGAATTTTACAAGCTCCGCAATGTAACTTGGTGACAACCCGTTTATATTTTATAGCAAAGTAAAGTTAATTTATACTTTATGCGTTGCTCTACTGGGCGCCAGTGAAACTCTTTCAAAATATAGAGAGAATAAAGAGCATTAAGAAGTGAGAGCAAAGATTAGAGAGACAGAGAGGGAGAGAGAGAGAGCATTGAGAATACCTTATTCCAACATGAAGCAAGCAACAACACCACCAACAACAAACAAACAAAAACAACACCCCTGCAATCGCCCGGAAAAAAAAAGAAAAATGTAACGACAAAAAAAACAAAAAAAAACAACAACAAAGCAACAAAAAAAATACATAAAAAAATTCCTTGGCACTGAAAGTTTCATTTCTTAAAATATGGATGCTTGTCTCCAATACCGAGACGAGGTCACCAGCTGAGATTCAAACCTTCCACTTAATACTCCTCAGTACAGGACGATTGTAAGCTACAGACAAGCGTCACTCTGGGGACATAATCTTGAAAACAAAAACAACAAACAACAAACAAAAACAATAACAACAAAAACAACAACAACAACAACAACAACAACAACAACAACAACACAAAAGAAAACAAAAAATACTACCACAAAATTTGCAAACAAAATCAAACTATAACAGATGACGAAAACAAAAAGAATGACTACGCCACAGCCTGATACATACTTTACCATTGACTAATTTGAATTTAATTTGAAAAAAAAAAAAACTCCTCTTGATTTCATATCCTTGTTCTTTAGTGTCTTTAATTGCTTCCCTCTCTTCCGTGTCGGATTGAAAATCTTATGGTGTTTTTCTTGATCTAGGTTTACACAGAAATCCATTTTGAGATTCGAACCCTCTCTCTCTCTCTCTCTCTCTCTCTCTCTCTCTCTCTCTCTCTCTCTCTCTCTCTCTCTCGTTTTACCTTGTCTTTGTGCGCTTGTGTGTGTGTGTGTCTCTACTTCCCCTTTATATTTCTCTCTCTCTCTCTCTCTCTCTCTCTCTCTCTTTCTCTCTCATATCTTCCAGACTCCTTAAACACTCATTCTGCTACTGTATCATTTCTCTCAAACGCTTGGTCTGTCTATCCCCCCCCCCCCCCCCCCCCCCCCCCTCTCCCCCCCTCCCTCTCCTCTCTCGCTTCTCTTTCTAACTCAATATGCCTCCCTTAATTTTTCAACTTTGTCTATCCCCATTCACCTCTATATTTCTCTCTGTCTCCTCCCTCTCTCTCTCTCTCTCTCTCTCTCTCTCTCTCTCTCTCTCTCTTTCTCTCTGTTTCTTAGTATCCCCTCAGTTTGACAGAAACAAGTCACTGTGCATCTATCCAAGAATCACAACAGACAACAAATGCATTCTCGCCTCAATGTTGACAATGTCTCCCCCACCTACACCACACCTCATCCCGTACCTTGAACAAATTCCACCCTTCTTTCTTACATGAAGACTGTTTCCCACCCAGTGATCACAACTCCCCCATTCCTCCATTATTCTAAATTAATATTGATACCGCCCATTATGATTATTTGGATTAAACTGGCCCCGCCCACTAATCTATGATTGGATAGAACAGTTCGAGCGATATACTTCATGTATTTTAGTTCGATTTCGGTGTTTGTTTGATTGTTCGTATTCCTCGGTCTTTTTTTCCTCTTTGTCTCAATATAATTACGTCACTGTCTAAATCTCTATCTCTGTCTCTCTCTGACTCATAAACATAACTCTTTCTCTCTCCCCCTCTCTCTTTACCTAACCCTCTGTAGATTTATGTCCCCTTTCTGTCTCTTCCTCTGTTTTTCTCTATGTGTCTCTTCTTCTCGCCCCTTCTCTCTACGTTTCTCTCAATCTATCCAAACATACAAAAATATACCCACAGACAGACGAACGAAGACAGGTAAACAAATTAAGAGGAAGTGGAGGGATAGAGATATGAAAGTTGTTGCGTACCGCCACAATAATATTGCGGTTAAGTTAGGGTTCGAGGTTTATTGAAAAACTTTAAATGAACGAACAGAAGACGATGCAAAGATTATAGATACTTTTATTAAACGAATAGGGACCTACACACATGTTGAAGAACGTAGGGGGCCCATTTCATATTACATTTAATTTTATGAAGGAACTAAGATCAAGATCTACACTAGTACCCTCGCGTCCGTCGCGCACAACTTTAAAAATGGATCATTGTTAAAATGGATCATTGTTAAAATGGATCACTGGTAAAATGGATCATTGTTAAAATGGATCATTGTTAAAATGGATCATTGTTAAAATGGATCACTGGTAAAATGGATCATTGTTAAAATGGATCATTGGTAAAATGGATCATTGTTAAAATGGATCATTGTTAAAATGGATCATTGTTAAAATGGATCATTGTTAAAATGGATAATTACTAAAATGGATCATTGTTAAAATGGATCATTGTTAAAATAGATCATTGTTACGAGTAAAATGGGATCATTGGTAAAATGGATCATTGGTAAAATGGATCATTGGTAAAATGGATTATTGTTTTGTTAAACCCGACCACCTTCGTTTACAAATGTTCAACCGCGTTCATTTACCATTTTTCCACAGTTAACACACATTTATTTTAGTTCCGGTATATTTCTGCACTGCTTGGTTCATCCAATGAGTTTCTTTAGTTACAAAACTGAACCACACGCTGTTAGTTGTTTCATAGTCCACTGAGTTTCTTAAATCAGACTTATTGTTATGTTCTGAATCTTCAGTATTATCCAAGCATTCTAAAGAAATGATGCAGTGAGCGCGGTAAAATTTGTGCGCTTAAAAAAAAAATCAATATTTATTGTGCGTGAAACGTACTTTCGATTTGTTTGTTGTTGAAGGAAGGGGAGGAAGCAGTTGCATCTGTTCGTAATTTTTTAATTACATTTTTTATTTTATTGATTAGTTGGTTTTGGACGAATTGTGGTGAAATGAAACATTTCTCGTCAAAATAAATGAGCCCATGCAAATTCACAGTAAAAATACCATCTACCTGGATAACATCGTAACTTTGCCTGGTGCGGTTTTAGGGATTTTAGCGTTTACATATTTTCGACCTAGCTCAAAAGTGATAAGACTATGAAAATATGTACTTGTTAGTGTATCTTTTAAATTCATTGATATTAATGTGAAATAGTTATACGTCTTAAACAAAACGCTTAAATAATTATATATTTATTATTCTGTCAACAGACATATCTCATGATATAATTGTCCGATACATTCAAGTACATGAAGTATTTATTACATGTACTTTATTTTACTACCTGCCTCTCAGTCTTAATCTACCACTACCCCCGCTCTCTCTTTCTGTATTCACCCCCCCTCTCTCTCTCTCTCTTTATATATTAGAGTCCTCCGTTCTATCGTCCATTTATCTCCATTTATATCATCTCTATACTACTTCCCTCTTCCCGCCTCACCCCCCCCCTCCCTCACTCAAAGCCACTCCCACTGTTTCGACACCCAGCCTCCCCCCTCCCCCCACCCGCTCCGTAGCACCCCCTATCAGCAGCTAATAACAGCTCAGTGGCCCATACTACCATTACTAGCTTCAAAAGTCGAGGCGGCAGACTGCCACTTTGTGTCCCAATCACGAGTCAGAGCTAGTCAACTACTGATACAAGTCATACACACAGACAGATCACAACCGCCACTGTTTATTAAAGAGGCGCGCGGGTTCCCAGAACTCTCACACTTTGACGGCTGTCTGCTTCTCTAGGTCTCCACTCCGTGCATACATCGGGAAAAACTGCGGAAGCCAAATCTAAGTGCAAACTAAGAACTGCTAGTTTTGTCATCTATGTCTGCTGGGATGAAATCGTCATGCATTGTGTAGATCAACCATTGCTTGAATGGTGAATTTCAAACCTGTTTGTTGACAGTTCTGTGGATAATTCTTGGAAAGATTGTGTTTAGAAATATTTTCTCTGAAACCAGAAAATTTTAGTCATAGAACTTTTGTTTATTATTTACATTTAAAAGGCGGTTGTTTGAACTTTAGTTATGTATTATATATGCCTGTGATGAAAAGCTCAATTTTTCAAAATAAAAATTACAATGTCGGATAGTCGTTTTTCAACTTCAATTAAGAAGATTTGATCTGCTACTTACATTTCATATGAAGAAAACTGTGGGCACATGAGGATAACATTTCTCTAAGTTCTCTGTAAATGAAATATTATTATTAGTTTCTGTTTCTTGAACTGATCACGGTACTCAATTTAAGTACCTGTTGTTTTATAAAATAAAGAAATAAAAAATATAGCCTGACCAACCAAGTAAAACTTTAAAAAAAGTTCAAGTAAGAAATGTCCCATTTGGATTTTGGATGTTCCTAGTTATGACTATACTTCAAATCATTCGCCAATTCAGTATTGAGCTTTACAAGAACTGAAAACTGAGATGAAGCTTACACTCTGAGCGTATATTGTGAATACACACATCTGTCTTGAACACTGACTGATTGAGCCACTGGCTTGCGCGTTCACTGCCTGAGTGTTGACAACTCGACCACCCAGGTAACACTACAAGTATTAATTTTAGTATTAAACGTGATGTTGCTGTTGATTATTTTTTTAATAATAAAGAATACACAAATCTTTACCCATATCTCAAGATAAATTAAAAACACCTTGTGTTCATATAAGAGAAGCTTTAAAAGTTTACATCGATAAGGAAAAAAAAAACGAAAGTAAAGTTTTTGCTCAAATTTTAATAATAATTTACTACATATACTAAAATAATCATCGTATCACAATACCACAGCTCATATTAACGAAAACATCATGCTGTGTAAACGTTATACATAATGTTCTAAAATAGATTAGTAAATATATAAACACATTACTGTTAAATAGTACCGGGTATTCTAATTAAGTTTAACTAAGAATGGGTTAAATGGGCTGCCGTGTTGTAAATATTTCTTTCTAAATAAAGTATTAGTTGTTTTTTTTTTAAAGATAACTGTGATATTGCTCACCTTTAACACAAAAGTAATCAGCTTGGTCTTACTTTCATTGTCATAGTTTTCCTTCGTACTTTCTTTTTTTTATATTGTGGAAAATTATCTTATCACAAAGTTTTCTTAGAAAATTAGGATTATCTATTATTTTAATGTATGGGAACATTATAAGCAATGTATGGGTGCATTATTGGTACTTTAACATTGTTTTTTTGGTTTCTAACGTTTTGAATTTTTTTACAATTATGATGAAAGTAAAAATAGTTATTTTACCAGCTCAATACTTTTTTATGAAAGGTTTGTCAACAAATTTTTATCCCAACTCCATAATTATTCACATGGTATAATAATGAGGTATAGAATATTTTTTACAGCTTTATATTATACAAGGTTGCGTTTTGCGGAATGGAAACCAGCCCCATTTTTTTAATTTGATTTATAAAATTGAAAAATCATCTTTGAAAAAATTATAAATATTTGTAATTGTAATAATTTCTATTACAGTGTCTTATCATTAGTCCTAATTTTTTGCTTTTATCTTTAATTTTTTAAAAGTTGACTAGAGATATAGAGATTGTCAAGTTTCATCCTAAGTAATTATTTATGTTACTTTAAGTCAACAATTCGTTAAACATAAGAAAAGAAAACATAAAACCACAACAAAAATAATAAGAAAATAAACACACAAAAAAAACAACAACAAAAAACGTTGATGAGTTTTCATCGTCTGGGTTTTAAAATATTATAAGCAGCTCCAATTGGTCGGATCGGTGTCAGTACATGACAGTGTAATGTGACCGGTTGAGACAGACTGGCATTGTCTCTGTGTGGTATCACGTAAACTTGTCAGACATTAGTCTTGGGGCCCGTACTCAGTATAATCTATTTAGTGCTAAATTGGAACGTTAAGGAAATGACACCAACCCACCATCTGAGATTCGAACCACACGCTTGTCATTCTTTTGTCTTTATGATACCTGAGCAAAATTAACAAAATCTTTGTTTAGTTTTTTCAATCCATTGACTTTCCAGTCAACTTACGTCCAAAAGTAGGAATTCCATATATATTTAGGAGACCAAATCTTACTCTTAATATTCTCTTATTTTGTTGCTATTATTATCATTATGTTTTTTTTTACTGTATTGCTGTTATTGTTGTGTTGTTGTTGTTGTCGTCGTTGTTGTTGTTGTCGTCGTTGTTGTTGTTGTTGTTGTTGTTGTTGTTGTTCACATGGCTAATTTGTATCCCTTCACACAACTTAATTTTTGTAAATAATTATAATTAAGCTATTGATAATGGCAAGATACACAATATCCCCATGCATGAGATTTTCCGATATAGTCTCTCAAAATATTTATAGCCAGTCTTGCTGAATTAAATAACATACAAAAACTAGATTTAAAAAAATTAGACATTTTACCGCCACTTTTCTAAAACTGGACAGTAGCAGCAATTGAGAATACAAAAATTATCTTCATTATTCCTTTGCTAAGGAGAACTTATGGAGCTTTTAGAAACTTTCAATAAATTGAGTAAATTTCATAACAGTTTGCGTGTTAAACTATGAAATAGAAGTTTACAAAATAATATTTTGTAATCAAGAATAAAAAGAGATCGTTTGATTAAACTAATAAAAAGATGATTAAAATAAAAAAGACTTCTCTTTGTCATGAAACCCTTGATTATAATTTTTTGTACAACTTTTACCAAACAATATTACGCCAAAGTTGTCAAGTTTTAACTCGTTTGGAAAACCTAGGAAAAACAACCAAACCGCAGTTTTATATTTCAGAGAAAAATTTATAAATATAATTAGGCTTTGATAAGTTTTACATTTTCTATTTTTTATTCTTTGAAAACTGGTTAAATTATGATTTACAAAAACAACGCACTTTGTCATTAGCAAAACTATATAATAGATTCTCTTGAGTACACTTCTATATTTTCTTACAAAATTGCAAATAAAATGGTAGTAAATACGACATTTGAAAACACAATGAAATAATGAATACACACACTTCTTTAAAACAGTAGATTTTTAGCCCTACTCAAGTTAGTGATGATCACTAACAAGAAAATCGAGGTTTCTATAAAACATATGAAACTTACATTCTATAAAATTATAACAACCAGAATAGACACACACATAAATTTGATTTCAAAGTAGAATATTGAATAAAAGATGCTATAGTAACGGTTAAGATTCTTATAATGAGTGGGGAGAGAGGAACCAGTTATTTGTCTTATACCAGTAACACTAGGTATTACATAACAACAATCGGTATAGCATAAGTTATGTGTCAATTTAAAAAAAAGTGGATAGTTACAATATGTTGATTTTGATCGGGCAGTATTGAAAATAGAAGAGAACAGAATGGCGATTAAAAAATAATGATTAAACAGATAATAATAATAATAATGATAATGATAATAATAATAATAATAATAATAATAATAATAATAATAATAATAATAATAATAATAATAA
>RQTK01000619.1:118387-172392 GCA_003991915.1 Elysia chlorotica | reverse complement strand
CCCCCCCCCCCCCAAAAAAAAAAAAAAAAAAAAGTAAGATAAAGGAATGCACACACATATACACACAGCACAGCAACGACCAAAAATATAAAAGAAACAACAAAGAAAAACAAAACAAAACTAGGGACATGAGGATAACTCGACCTGATACGGAAGACGTATTCTAATTTTACTGCCCAATAGCACGTAGTTTATTGGAACTGATTCCCGACTGAATGTCTCTACGACTTCATAATCACCAATTATCAGCTCTCTCTAGGGAGCGGTTTTAAAATGTGGCTAGAATAGAATATGTGCATGTGTGTATGTGTATTTGAGAGAGAGAGAGAGAGAGAGAGAGAGAGAGAGAGAGACAGAGAGACAGAAATAAGACAGATATAGATAATATGGAGAATATATAGAATAGATGAGAGAGATATAGATAGAAGAGATGAATTTCGTATCCCATGAGAATAACCAAGATTTAAAACGTTTTCACACCCCTTAAGCGTTCCTCCAATATGCGAGAAACGGGAATAAAACTCAACTCCAATCTTCATCATGCTTTATTACTTTTTTCTCCAGCGAAAGACTGGATTTTTTTCTTGAGCACCCTGCAAGCGTAGAATGGGCATCCCCCGATTTAGAAGATATATCCCACGTAACGGATGTGCATTAATGAATAACTGTGCGCCCATTGCTTTCACATAAATCTCCCCAGAATCAGATGAACATTCCTTTCACTCTGCGCTAATTTGACAGCTTATTTGCAATACATCTGTCACTTTTAGAGAAACAGTAAAATATTAACCCCCTCTTGGCCTGTCTCTGTCTCTATCTCACCTCACGCATCATCCTCATAGACTCTCTCCCTCTCCCTTTATCTCTCTTTATGGCTCTTGGTGTCTCTTTTATCTCACTCTCTCAATCTCCCTCTTTTTCTCTTCCACACCACCTATCTGTATGTCTCTCCCTCAATATCTACCTTTCTCTCTCTCTCTCTCTCTCTCTCTCTCTCTCTCTCTCTCTCTCTCTCTCTCTCTCTCTCTCTCTCTCTCTCTCTCTCTCTCTCTCTCTCTCTCTCTCTCTCTCTCTCTCCCTCTATCTCTCTTCTTTCTCTCTCTTTTTTTTCTCCACACCTTCTATCTCTATTTCTCTCCCCCCATTTTCCACTCTCTCGTCCACACCCTCTATCTGCCTCCCTCGCATAATATTTATCTTCTCTACCAAACACCTCTTCCTATGCTCTTTACACTCAGTTATAGCTCAATTGCTTCTGTCCCGGATTCTTTGCCTTTCTCCCCTTCTTCTTTTCAATCTATCGAATTTGCTAGCAAAGTGTAACTCTCTATATATCGTTATCTCTCTGCCTCTCTCTCTCTCTCTCTCTCTCTCTCTCTCTCTCTCGCTCCATCTCTCATTTTTTTCTACAACTGCAACCCGTCCACTCACACAATCCGGCACCTCAGCTTGCCCGATTGCCCGATACTCATCAAGTCCAAGTTGTTTCCGCAAAGATGTTGAAAATTTGACACGAAATTTGGCGGCGATCGCTCCCCCAGTATTCAGCCACGACCGGCAGGGATCATGGTTTCGGGCCAGCTTTTAGCCGATCTCCCCACAGAATGGGCCAATCACATTACCATCTGAAAGGAGGAGTCCCACGGACGTCTTGGCATGCCTCGCTCACAAATTCACAAACCCCGGCCCACAAGAGATCCGAGTCCAGCACTGTAGCATTAGCAAAGCCTACTCAAGCTTGGGGTGTCGAGTAGTTTTTCACAATATTATTATTTTTTACACATTTATTTCCAGTTAGATACAATGTACGATAAATATCTCGTGTTCACTAATTGGTATCATACTAATGAGTTTTCGTTTTTTCCGTGATTTTCGTTTTAAATTTTTAAGAATCGTTGCGTTGGTGGGAAACTTCCTTAATGGTGTGATTAAAAGAATAATGTTTTGATAAGAGGGAGAGAACGTGGTAGGATCAAGAAAAAAGCTATTAGTGGAATTGGAGTTATGTTTTTTTAAGGTTGGGTAAGACATGCGGATAGATACAGTAATAAAAGAGAATGTGAAGTGGCAATATAGTGTGAAAGGGCAAGAGAGGGAGAGAGAGAGATAAAGAAAAAGGTGAAGAGATAGCGGGAGAGAGAGAGAAACAAAAAAGAGAGAGTGAAAGGGAAAGCGAGGAAAGCAAAGAGATGGAGAGAGAGAGAGAGAGATAGAGAGAATGATAGGGGGGCGGGAAGAAGGGAGGAAATAGAGAGACAGAGAGAGAGAGAGAGGGGAAGAGGGGAGGAGACAGAGAGATGGAAACCGTGGAATGGTTAGATGCATAGTGTTTTATAATCACTTAAAACAACAGGATAGATTGAAACGTTTTAAAAATTGATAATCAACTTAAAAACTAAGGCAAGTTGTTGTTAGTTGTTTTTGTTTTTGTTAATATGTTTGTACAATTCTTGCCAAGTCATTTAAAGTATTTTAGGGACTATCTCTCTAACTCTCTAACTCTATTTGCTGTCCTCTCACTCACGCTTTGCATATCTCTGTCATTCCTCCGTCTAGCTTTTTAACTAAGTCTCTCCACATTTCTCTGTTTAGTCTTCTTATTACCAGTCTGCTCTCTTTCTTCTTCCTCTCCACCTCTCCCTCTCTCTTCTCTCTGTATGGGCTGGATTTTTCTTGACGCCATTATTTGCCTATCCAAGAGACGCCATTTGAATACGTAATGTCCCGGCTGGAAACCCGACCTATTCTACTGGCCGGACACATCTTCTGTCTCCTTTCTTGAAGAGTTCCCCGGGAAAGCGAGAGGTCGCAGGGGACTAATCGACGAGAAATCGTAAATTAAATTAGCAAATTGCGCGCCTGCCCGTCACACAACTAGAGAAGGAACGCTGGAGAAATGCCCGTTTAATCTCGGCCTGATCGGGCCGGATGTTGACACACGGCTGATGGGAATGGCGGGAAGGGTGCGCGCGCAGCTCCCGGCCGGAGCGCAAAGGGAGTTAATCTTGGGCAATAACCGCGGAGGGAGGCAGCAATTAGTCGGACGAGCCTTTTCTAGTCGGCTCTCCCCTTTGCGCTCAGATGGGGAGGACTGTAGAGCTTTTCTTGGGCAATGGTGGGACCAGGGTGAGGGGTCGGGCCGAGTGAGGGACATTGATAGCGAGGCGGCCGCCTGAATAGGCAGGCCGCTAGCAGGTTGTGAACAGAGGGGGTTAAACTGTGACGGGAGGGTCCTGGCTGAGCAGGCAAGGAGGGACGCGTGATCGACAGATGACATGGTGGGTGCCCGCTCGCTGATGAAAACACCAGGAAATAAAAGGGCATTTAATAAGTTTTACGTTCGGTAAAATCTCCGAAAACCGCATCACCAGCTGAGCTTCGAACCGCGGACCCACTGCTTGGCAGTTCATAGCACTCACCACACGGCTGTTTTAACGACAATAATGAACTATTAATGTTTACTAACATTCATTATTAGTTTTTTAGAAAAGAAATTAATTTCTCAGATTTCACCCAATGCAAATATAACCCATGTGATATCATACATTTGGTTCCAAACGAAAAACAGGAATTCTTATTTTGGTGTCATATGCTGTATCAGCTCGTTCGGTTTAACGCGCGGCTGCTGGTTAGATCAGGTGTCATGGGTTCGGATCCAGACCAAACCGCCTTCATCCCTACTGGTTATGTCGGAGCCAATGCAATGTGACCATCTGAGACAGAAGGGCTAGTATCCTTGATTATTATTTAAAAAAAAAAGATTTAGAAAACGGAGGCCACTGGAACAATTTAAGTAGAGTTAAAATATTTAGGTATTTTACACAGTGGTTAGATGTAGGCTTCATTTATTGAAAAAGGCCGAAACATGATTGTGCTTTGTGGGATTAGAACCCTCGACTTGTAGATGCATAGGCATCGAATCGTCTTGCCACTTAAAGAGAGCATTGTTCATACCAGTAGACCACAGCCCTGTGTCGAATAATGCCGCATGCAAAGTTGTCAGATGTTGGTCTTGCGATCCGCCCACGACACAGTCTTCTCACTGACTGATCGTAAAGAAACCAACAAACCAAACAGTTTAGAAAAGCTGACTAAAATTACAACTGTTGAAGTACTAAACACTTTTTAATTCCAATGATCAATTTAAACACAGGGTAATTAAAAGCGTGTAGATATAATTTATGATGAAGCAGACACCATTTGAACTATGGAAAAAAATTTAGCCGAGTCTTTAAACATATATTTAAATCGAGTCTAGATCGTCTCAATTTTTTTCACACAGTGGACTTAAATATGCAGAATAAGCGAATTAAAAAAAGAAGGAAACAGACAATGTCATAATTATACAGACGGTGTGTGTAAAAACAAACAAAAAGAACTTAAATTAACCCGAGGGCAATTAAATTGTTGTACACAATATTGTTTAAAAACCAGACATTTTAAATGTTACCTTTTTATTACTCAAATCTACACACCTAAGGGGGAAAAATGCAATTAGCCATTAAAAAAAAATCCAATTTAGTCTTTCAAAATTACACACTTTAAATCTTCCACATTCGAGGGAACTTAACAACCCAAGAAATCTTTTGATTATTTTTTTACCTCTAAAATTAATTCAATTAGCCCCAAGCCACATAAATCCAGCGCTCGTCGTAATTTTCTTGATATAAAAATTAATTTTAGGCAAGTAACGTTACATGACTTTGTACAAGAAACTAAACGGTCCAAAACTTCCTTAATCTTTTTCACTTCAGAAATTAATTCAACATCCCCCCCCCTCACACAACCACACACACAAATTCTCTCCCTTCAACCATCACTCTCGTTCTTGTATTTTTTTTTTTTTCGCCATAAGTGCGCCTCTTGCAGATTTCTTGGTGTATAAAATTTTATGTCAAGGTTTCAGTGATGGCGATGATTTGAGAAATCCCCTCGGGGCTCATTTGAATTCCGCAGCGAGCCAGCAGACAGACAGACATTGGGCATGCGCACTTTACCCACTGGGTCGCCATCCGCTCCCGATCTGGTGGTATTGCTGGCGGTCTGGCACTTTGCGAGGGGCGAGTTGACTCAAGTGGTAGAGCGTTGGTCTCCAAATGTCCAAAATTTGAGGCACACGATTAGGCAAAAATTTATTTTTCTGATTTCGCCTTCTAGTTGTTGGGTCGGTGTCAATATAATGTGACTGGCCGAGACAGAAATGTTGTCTCCGCGCAGTATCTCTGCGTGGCAGCACGTACAAATAGTAAGATGTTAGTGTCGGAGGCCGTCCAAATTATGGCCGATATAATGCTGACGGTGGAAGCTACGCAACAAGCAAACAAACACGCTAGCACTTTGCACAGTTTGAGCGGTCAGATAACTCAGTCCATAGTTCTTTGGATTGGGGAGCACGAGTTATATGGTTTGAACCTCAGCTGTGGCCTTGCTATGGTTTGGGAACCTCAGCTGTGGCCTTGCTTTAACATGAATTATAGGGAAAATTGACGAACTATTATGAGGGCATCTGCGCCAGCATCTATTTATAGCTCCACCCTAGACTAGAGTAGCCAATGAGCGAACGGCTTTTTTTATAGGCGTTTAAATTAAATTTTGACTCGTATCTAGATTCTAGAGCAGGAAATACCAAGCCTAAGGGGTGAAGTAACTTTACTTGTTGGGATTACAAATCCTTTACTGTGCAGCTCTAGGTATCCGTTAGATTAGTTGGTATAGATGTTTCGAATGGTAAGCAAGAGGCCCAAGGTAAAAACACTAACTGCTGCTATAGTTTCACGTGAAGATTTTTCGTTGGGAAAGTGCTTCGGATAAACGAGTTAAGACGACCAAAACGTCCTAGGTTCAAACCGCAGCTCGTGCCATCCAGTCCGTGTGGGATTTTTCTGGAAACTTAGAGTATGTGAAAAGGTTTCATCACTTGTTAGCCCTGACATAGTGATAAATTGCGACCTGGAGAAAGATTCCTATCACGTTTCAATTTTTTTTCTTAGATTTACCAATAAAGTTGTGGAGTAGTGGTTTAAGTAAAACTTAATAACCATTATAGGTAAATAAATGGGAACAACATCTTTGAATATGAAAAGTCATGCACGATGTAAAGCTATTGAAATTAATCTTGTTTCAGCAATACTTATATGGGCGTAGTGTGATAGATTTGATTTTCTTAAAAACGTTTTACTTGTTAAAGTCAAATTTTAAACGAACAAACAAAATTGACATTTTTGTGTAATGACAGAAAAAAACAACAACCCGCCATTGCCGCATCTAAAGAACGACATAATACAAATCCATAAATAGTTCACCGAGTTCCTATAGAGTAAAGCATAAAAGCTCAGCGTCTCTCTTCGCTTTGTGATCAATAAAGAATCTTTTATGATAAAACACGCATCACAATGCTACTAAACCCAGAGTATAGAGGGAGGGTTGCGGGAGTAAAGGAAATTGAAACTCCCCCAGCAAAAGATAGTAGAGTACTAAAGCACTATTGAGGAGGAAACAGTGGACAAGCAATTGAAGAAGATGTGCTGTTTAAAAAGGCTCGCATGGCGGCGCCGGCTCTTTGCTTGATTAGGTCTTCCTCATCTCCCTTTGACAAGAGTGATCACCCTTCATCGGGCCATCGCTTGCCCCGCTCTTTTGTGCGTGGAGAGGCGATTGATTAGGGCAAGAGCCCGAGAACATGGCGGGGCGGGGGTGGCAGCCAAAGGGTTAACTTTGGACGAATGGAAGGTGGCAGGACTTGGGTGAAAAGGAAAGGTTAACTTTGGAGAGATGGGCGGTTTTTTGGTTGATGTTTTTTTTTTTTAGTCCGATGAGGAATTTGTAACTGCTCTTAACGGTGTTGTGTATTTGAATTGGTTTTAAAATACAAGAAACTAAAAACAAGGAGCGATGAGAGAGAGAGAGAGAAAGAGAGAGAGAGAGAGAGAGAGAGAGAGAGATATAGAGATAGAGAGAGAGAGGGAAAGATGCAGAAGGCAGATCAATAAACCAATTATCAATAAACTGTATCCCAGCCTGAAGCCAGAGTTTTATTATACCAGTGCGTTTTGACTTTTACGTTGTTCTGATTACAATGAAAACAAGACTTCTAAGTCATTCTCAATCACTTGCATATCAAACAAATAAAATTAATGAAAAATTGCACTCTTTTTGGAGATGTGTGAGGAATATGTAAACTCTCTTTACAGTTGCATTTTTGTTGAGTGGCATGTGAAAAAAAAATTTAAACAGAAGAGGGTATTTTTGTTTATTTTATTAATGTTGAAGAATTCGGTTTTTAACAAAGATATCAAAGCTATTATTCGAAAGATAGTAGAAATATTTTATTTTTGAAATGTTTACACGTAGATGGAAGAGGAAATAGTAAAGCTCTTTACCTCAATTCATGTCTCCGTCTCATTCAGGCTTTGCCAAACTCTATTTTTTCTCTCTCTCTCTCTCTATTCTCTCTCTCCCCCTCTCTCTCTCTACCTCTCTGTCTTTCTCTTTTTCTCTATCTATCTATCTATCTATCTATCTATCTATCTATCTATCTATCTATCTATCTATCTATCTATCTATCTATCTATCTATCTATGAGAGAGAAAGAGAGAGAGAAAGAGAGATGCAGAAGGCAGAGGTATGTAGTGAATCTAAATAGAAATTATGAGGGTTAAAAGCACCTGAAGAATTCATGGTGAAAAAAAAAAGAACTATTAAAACTGATGGCTGAGGCAAGCCCTTATCGCCTACAATAGGAATTTACTTCAAAAGTTTAGACCGCTCTTTTTTTAAATCTCTAAACTGTTTCCAAACACGAAGCCATATTTTTATTTTACTACATGTGCGCTTTGATTTTTACGTTGGTTATAACTACAATAAAAACAACACTTCCAAGTCATTCTCAATCACTTTTATATCAAGCGTACACCATTATTGAAAAAATGTACTCTTTTTCTAGGAGGTATGTGAGGAAAACGTAAACTCTCTACAGTTGCATTTTTGTTCAGTGGCACGTGAAAATATTTTTGAAACAGAAGATAAGAGGGTGATTCTGTTTATTTAATTGATGGTGAAGAATTCGGTTTTCAAAGCTATTTTTCTAAAGATAGTTAAAATATTTTATTTTCGAAATTATTTTCTCGTAGATGGAAGAGTAAATTGTAAAGCTCTTTACCTCAATTCATGTCTCCATCTCATTCAGGCTTTCCATCGCATTCTCTTTCTCTATGTCTCTCTATCTCTATCGCTCTCTCTTCCTCTCTCTCTCTATCTATCATCTATCTATCTATCTATCTATCTATCTATCTATCTATCTATCTATCTATCTATCTATCTATCTATCTATCTATCTATCTATCTATCTATCTCTCTCTCTCTCTCTCTCTCTCTCTCTCTCTCTCTCTCTCTCTTCCTTTCATTCGTCAATAATCCAACTGTTTACCTCCCTGCGTGTCGCCACAGGTGGCAGTCAGGCAGCAGCTATGGGCAAGACCCGAAGGCCCCGCACTGCGTTCACATCCCAGCAGCTCCTGGAGTTGGAGCGCCAGTTCAAGATGAACAAGTACCTGTCCCGGCCCAAGCGCTTCGAGGTCGCAACCTCGCTCATGCTCACAGAGACACAGGTGAGGGCTTTGACCAGGTTTTTCATTGTGCGGGGAGATTTTTTTTTAGTTTCTTTGCTTGGCTAGTTGGTCTTCTACTTTATACTCGTCCTATGTGACGGACCATGTACATTTTAATAATAACATATTGGACAGATAACTAGAAACGCAAATCAAACGATTATTTGAAATAACAAATGCAGATAAAGGAAAATGGGACATACATTATTACATACTCTTTTTATCGCACAGATTATTGGAGGACTAAATCAGCTAAATTTTATCAAGCAGAACTTAACCTGGATTATTACGATAAAGCTTTCGAGGTTGTTGTTGTTTTTTTTTTCAATATATTTTTGCGAAAGTTATTTTCAAATGGACGTATGCATAACTTACAAAAACCCGCCAACCACATACAACTGCAATATTTAGTCATTTAAAAAACATTTTTATGTCGTTTTTTTCCGGCAGGTAAAAATCTGGTTCCAAAACAGAAGAATGAAATGGAAACGCAGTAAAAAGTCCGGAAGTGACGTAAAGCCTCGGTCTGAGGAACAAGCAGCCAACCAGGTGCCCACAATCGACACATGCGCAGGCAGCAAGTTTGACGTTGCCATGGATACATCCTTAGACACGTCCGAGGAGCGGGAGGACCTCGCCATGATTGATGACGTCGGCAACGAAAACATTGACGTGACCGAGTTGGATTATGACGAGGAGGACGAGGAAGGGGAAGCAACTGTGGCTGTGGGAAGCCCGGCAGACGATTCCATGTCAGCACAGCAGCTGTGTCGGCCGTTAGTGGGGCATTCTGGGAAAGAAGCAGACGTTCTACACAACTTACAATTCCACAAAACCAACGATGTGTTGAGTATGGTGGAGCCAATGCACTGACATAATTGAATTGCTTTCAAAACAGGTTGACTTTTTGCCGGAGTTATTCTTTAGTGTTTGTGTATATTTTCTTTCTCTCGCCTGAAATCATCCTTCTCGGGCAAATCGTCGGTAAACTAGGAAAGGATCTCTTTCGGACCAGAGATTGACATATTATTTTGTTTTGACTGGTATTACCAAAAACAATCCTGAGTTTGTGAACTTCTTCCAGGATATCCCAACTAATCTGAATTGGACGCGAGCAATAGCTAGTATTTGAACCTCTAACCCTCTGCTGATCATTCCAAATCACTAACGACCAAATTATTAACAATGCTCGTAGTGACACAGCCCATGTTCTCGCTTCTTTATCGTTTCGCCATGTTAGAGGGTTTTGAAACACAGTTATCTTATAATTTTAAGTTTCTTTGTGTGTCCTGGCAAGTGATTGAATTTTCTCGTTGATCAAAGTAATGTCTTTTTAATAATATTATAGATTTCACGCATTCTCTTATGGTTTAAAGTATGCCCGTGTTAATATTAAATACGGATGCGCCCCGTCCGTAATAAATAGTCTTAGCAAGCTTAATATTCGGGTAATCTACACACTCTCTCTCTCTCTCTCTCTCTGCGGGGATATCACAGGAGCTTCAAACCGATCCATTCAGACCCAGACCGTAAAATAATGGCCGGAATTCGATTAGAAGTTAGAACAAAGCCGGGATAAAAACTGAAAAAAAACAACGTTCGAGATCACCTAACTCACCACTAATAGTAAAAGTCAATAGTCAGGGCAGGTCACAACCAGGGACTAGAAGACTTGCTGGAAACTTAAACACAGCTATTCTATATTTTTAAAGCTAAAACTCTCTCCTCTCCAAAGCTTCAGAAAATACCGATATGATTTTTTTTTTATTTCCATTAACCAGAGCTTGAAATAAACACGACATAATATAACATAGTTGGAAAGGTACAAATTAGAACAGACGATAAACAAAACAGATTTTTTTTTAAGTTTTCTAAATTGTGACTTCAAAAAGTCATGAATTAGAATCATCTCATTGATCGTACTACTCCAAAGTACAGTGTTTGGACAGCGGTCTCTGAGACTATGTATGCTGACTAAAAAAAAAATACTTCACGTGCGTGATAATTGCCGTTTCTTGGAGAATAGTGAATAGTATATTTATCTATCTATCTATCTATCTATCTATCTATCTATCTATCTATCTATCTATCTATCTATCTATCTATCTATCTATCTATCTATCTACATACCTCAAATATCTCAAATACCTATTTATATAAACAGTTCGAACAATAAAAGGACATTATCTGTTGAAAGTTATAAAACGTCCTATTTTTTAAATGGAGTGGGCATCTTGCTGTGTGTAAAAATACTTATAATTGTGACCCCACCAAGTTTTGGTTTTTGAAAAACAAAACTCTCTCCAGCAACAAGCAAAAGTAGGGGGTGGGGGAACGTTTGTTGTTCGCTCTACATTGTACTAAATCTAACACCAAATGTTAAACTTTACCTCCTCGTTATGACTTAAAATTATGCCAATTACTTAAACAAACGTGTACGCAAAGCAATAAAACATGTATATTAGCAAAGCAAAGTCCTCTTGTAAATAAATGTGTTTGTCTGTAAAACATACCAGAAACGTTGTATATTCTGTAAATTACAAGCCTAGTCCAAGGTAATTAATATAAATACATAACAAAGTGTTCAAAAGTTCTTAAAAGTTTTATGATGATGAATATGAATTATATTAAAATTTTCATGAAATGTGAAAAGATTTATATGTTCAATAAACTATATAAAGATATGAATGTGTATCCAATTGTTTGAAGGCTGTAGACATTTTCTCTTCGATCAACATTTAATGTGTGTATAAGGAATGAACAAAAATCAACCAATCCAATGCCATATTTATCATTATGATTGCATGGTGTTTTCATTGTGTCATCATTATAATAATAATAATTAAAAGTAACCGGCATCTTCGTTATTCCTTTGAGTTTTAATTTTTAAGTCTCAGAATTTCCATCACCATCATCAACAACAGCGCAATAAAATAGTCATTTTATTATCATAAGCATCATAGCTACAACTACAATCATCATTATGGTCAACATGTCCCGTAGTATAACAGTCGATATTCTTGAATTCCATTAACGTTTTTTTTCGTAATAACAATTAACGTTTTTTTTCGTAACAACAACAACAACAACAACAACAACAACAACAACAACAACAACAACAACAACAACAACAACAACAACAACAACAACAACAACGACGACGACGACGACGACGACGACGACGACAAAACAACAACAAAACAAAAACCAACAATCATCAACCCATACAACAACAACAACAACGAGGACGACAACAACAAAACAACAACAATTCCTCACCTCTTTTCCTCTCTTTCTTTACTTTTTACCGCCATACACGTCGCTGGTCTAATTTTTTTAGTTTAACCACAAAAAATCATATTAATCACAAGAGAAAAAGATGAAGATAAAGATACGTTTTCGTTTTGTTTTACATCCTCTAGGTTAAAGAGTATATAGAAATTTTACATGTGAACTTGGAGGCATCAACTAAGATTCGAAACGCTGGCCTTCTGCTCGCCGGTTTAGAGCTCTATTGACTGAGCTATCGTACGTGCTAAAACATGAGTTTATAAATAGATTTTTTTTTACAGCCTATTGCAAATTAATCTTTTCTTCCGTGCCAAAAAATCACACATCCTGGTTCAAATTCAAAACAAGAAGACTATAAATTTATTTATCTCATAAACAAAAACGAATGTTACTAACTCTTCTTTCTTATCAACAAAACATTTCTGAGTTATTTATAACTAAATGCATTGGTCAATTGACAAAGATAAATATATCATAAATATTTCTCCACACAAAATCTAGGCATAAGAGACGTCTAACAAAGTGTGAGAAAGCCTCTTCCTGAAAAAGTTAAGGGAAATCTATTCCTAGACACTTCAGACATATTTTTGGCCTCAAAATAATTTTAATTTGGCCTTGGTAATTTGTCGAAGAAAAAAACACTTAAGAGGGGGTAGGGGTGAGCAGTTTTAAAAAACGATTTATGTAATTTGTTTTTATGATATACATGCAGCACTATATAAGTTATTTTCAAGGGGACGAACCTGAAAACACTGGTTTACGTAAAAGTCGATTTTTGTACAGAATATTATGTTTTACTAGAATGCAATAACAATTATTTTATTATTGTAGTCTTAAGAGAAAAAGATAATAGAATGCAGCAGGATTGTAAGAAAGCAGTCTTAGAAAAATGGTTAATAAAATTCAATTAAAGTTTATAAAAGAAGAATTGGGAAAATCATAAATTTTAAATGAAAAACCAGTCTTTAAAGAATCGACTTTTAATTTTCTTTTGCATTGTATTTTTGCAACAGGTAATCTTTGGTTGAATGCTTATCGGAAACTAATCATTCATGGGGCACAGTCATATTTAATTTGTTTTCCCCTAACTCTTGTACGTTTGTAAAGCTTGGATATTAAATGTTGCAATAAGAGCGATTGAAGCGACCGAGATGTAGTCCCTAACAAGAATGGTGATAAAATCATGGACATAAAGGAAATCTAACCATGGAGTAGGGCCTGTTTGAAGAGAAAGGGACAGGAAGAACAATATTGACAAAATAAGGGAAGAGAAAACAAAAGTTCGTTAGACGTGTGTTAATGATGATCGAAGAGGAAAAAAATTAAGCTGTAGGACAGAGAAGGAAAATATTAGACATCACAAAATGGGTAAGAAGACATAACAAGGGTTAAAGACGGTACAAATAGAGAAGCAAAGACATAAAGAAATGGAGGGTAATGTTATTGACGTATTCAAGAAAAGATAGAGATAGATAGATAGACGTAACAGATAGACAGGTAGAAGACAGATAGACAGATAGATAGATAGACAGACAGACAGACAGACAGACAGACAGACAGACAGACAGACAGACAGACAGACAGATAGATAGATAGATAGATAGATAGATAGATAGATAGATAGATAGATAGATAGATAGATAGATAGATAGATAGATAGATAGATAGATAGATGGATCTATATAGGCAATTAAATCGACTTCAGCAATGCTAACTGTCTTTCGTCAGACTACACCCAATCTTTCATACTCGGGACCACTAGCTATCAGAGCCACACATTTTCTTCTCACAGATTCAAATTGTGCCCACTCAGAATTCCACTCAATTGCCCTAACTCGCGGCAATAAAGTTAATCCCTGTCAAACAATGTAGAGCGCGCGCCCGCATTCACAAACTGCATGGGGTTCGATTGTCTGTTGATCCCACGCGTGGTCACCACACAGCACCTGTGCACAAAACCCGACCAAGCTTCGCTAATTCTCGTACCTGACTTTCGCGCCGGCTGGAAATGAAAATGGCGAAATCTTCCCGCTACGACTGTCAGTGTTAACGAGGCGAGACTTGTCCTGAGTAAACATTTGGATTAGAAAAGTCTCGCAATTTTGTTGAGAGTTGTCACTCTCTCTCTCTCTCTCTCTCTCTCTCTCTCTCTCTCTTACCTTCCACATGTCTTCATCCTGTTTCCTGCATGTATTTCCTTGTCTCGTCTGTTTTGTTATCTGCCTGCAAATCAATTTCTACTTGACTTCCTGTCTTGATTTCTCCACACCTTCTGTCTGGTTGCCCCTCCCTCATCTTTATCTCTAGTCTCTCTCTCTATCTCTCTCTCTTTGTCTCTTTCTGTCTGTCTCTCCCTTTGTCTCTCTACCTGTCTGACCTTCTCTTTCTCTTTCTGTTTCTCTCTCTCTCTCTCTCTCTCTCTCTCTCTCTCTCTCCCCCTCTCGGTCTCTGTCTCTTTATCTCTCTCTTTCCGTGTACATGACTCACTGTATGACTTATTTTCTCTATCCGTTTCTTTCCACACAATTATGTCTTGAATAACATTTTTCTGTCCAAATTTTTTTCTCTTTCTTTCCAACTGATTTTTTTTTATATCTATCTTCTTGCATGTAAGTCTGTTTGATACACTCGCGAAACTGTATCATTTTCTTTCACAATTTCTTTCTTAAACCTGAGAATGTTGGAATAAATCTATGTATTTCATTATCATCTTGTGTCCTCATTTTTTTTCTATCTGTCTCCTGCTCTGTTTCTCTGTTTGGTTTTATGCATGTTTTTAACCTCTGTCTCTGCTTTACCTTTGTCTGCCAGTCAGTCTGTATATCATTCTCTGATTCTGCGGGGATCGAAGGGGTGGGCTAAGGTAATCTCTCTGTCTCTCTTATTCCCACCTTCTGCCTCTCTAACTACACCGCATAAAGTCTACCGATCTCTGGTCAGATTTATTATGGACTATAGCAGCATCGAATAATACCCGAGTTAGGAAAACATTGGTTCTTTTTTTAACTACCAGTTTCTATTCGCGAATGAGGACTGCGAAATAGCTCTTGGAGCATTTCGCACGTCCACTATATAGTAGACAACACCTTTGTGCAAAGTCT
Organism: Elysia chlorotica; assembly: GCA_003991915.1. NCBI lineage: Eukaryota > Metazoa > Mollusca > Gastropoda > Plakobranchidae > Elysia > Elysia chlorotica. The sequence goes on along the minus strand of RQTK01000619.1, from coordinate 157,394 downwards.
TGGTGTCTTTTCTCTGAAACAAAGCCCTACAAAACTGTCATTAATTCATTTTTTAAATATTGAGAACAAACCAAAAAAATCAATGCCATGCATGTAAGTTTCAATTTTTTGGTTTTTTTAGATACGACCATTTGCTCTGTGTCTGCTATTAAAATTTGGAACGGCTAAGGCAGATTTTTTATAGTCTGATAACAGTTTCATTTCCCTTGATTCCCGAATAGGGTGGGATACAAACAGATGAGATATGGACTTTTAATTGGAAGGCTTTTAAGATGAAAAATATGCACCTCTTCAACTTTTTAGGCTTTAACTTTGAATAGCCTTAATGTCAATGTATAATACTAACTTGTTATGGAGTTTTGTATACAGAGACAGTACGGGATACAAGGACTCCTGTCTCAGCCAGTCACACTATACGTGCAAAGGCCTAACCAGTATCGGAGGAAATTTAACAAATTTATATGCTCAATCGGAGACCTTTCCGGTTTTCCTTCTATTCTTTTTTTTCTCTTTTTCGATTTTTATCTTTATGCTCTCTATCGACTACAAGCTCAATATAAATTGAGATGAGATAAAATAGACTTTGATCCCCCAATAAGGATATTAAATAACAATAAATTATTGCTATTGAACATAGATATAATTATTCTTTGCATCTAACACATACCATTCTTATTCACATGAATAACAAATTACATAGATAATAATTATTATGTATGTTAACATAAAAAAACGACCTAGATCTATTTTATAATTGTTTCTTTTTACCCCCTTCATCAATCAGGCTCGGCCAGTATCTGAATTCATGCTAATCCATTAGGGCATTTCCTCATAAATCCGACCCCAAACTTTCATTCCAAGCACACAGGTGCATACCACTCGAGATAATCCGTTTAAAATCTCTTTTGCTGTTGCGTTAGTGTAAACACTCTCCAAACTTTGGCCTTTTTCCGGTTGGAAGTTCTGGCATAATGTGACAAAGTTGTAAATCAAAGACCCCCAGGTGGCCAAAATTATAATCCGCAAAAAAAGCGAGTTTTGGCCACCAGCAGCGTTTCGAACTGTCACACTAAGATATATCTGGCTTTAATTTGTTCATCTCTGATTGCTAATAAATTCTATGTCATTGCAGTGGTGGGTGGGGTGGGGATATCTGCGATTATTCAACACGAAGCTTAACATTTCTTTAAATCGATCTGTAATATTAATTAAAGTATTTTATTGAACTATAGAGGGTTTTTTTTTTTAATCCTTTTTTGTTGTTGTTGTCACCAACAAGATTAGTGTGTGATTTCTTATTGCACACATGCCCTATTTGATGACATAGATATATCTTTCGTCTTTGTTATAATGTTCGTGTGGTTTATTTTCAATTGGCCTTTGAAGCATGGGACCAGAAAGAGAGGGGGAGGAAGTAGGGGGGTTTTATGTGTGTGTGTGAAGGGGGGGTTGAAGCATAAAGGTACAGCGCGCATTTCCTGATCTTATGATTCCAGGTTTGATCCCCACTTAGTCCACACTATTTCCACCGGTTTGGTAGTTTGCCTTATAATTAATTTTAGTGCAAAGTGACTGACCAAAACAGAAGTCCTGGAACGCCGCTATGTCTCTGTGTTGCGGCATTTAAATTTGTCAGACATTAGATATGCCGTTCGCCAGCGATAAAGCCTAATATTAGAGAAAAGAAACAAAAATTAAGAGCAAGTTCTATATATCTTGTATATTTTTCTGGGTTTTTCTTTTTTCTTCTTCTATTGATTTCGTTCATAGAGCTTGGTGATTTCATCGTCTATATGGCTTCGATATTGCAAAATTTTCAATAATAATAATAATAATAATAATAATAATAATAATAATTTTTTTTATATCTATCTTCTTGCATGTAAGTCTGTTTGATACACTCGCGAAACTGTATCATTTTCTTTCACAATTTCTTTCTTAAACCTGAAAATCTTGGAATAAATCTATGTATTTCATTATCATCTTGTGTCCTCATTTTTTTTCTATCTGTCTTATAATAATAATAATAATAATAATAATAATAATAATAATAATAATAATAATAATAATAATAATAATAATATTGTTAAAAATGCAAAACGAAAACAAAGCTCTATTCTGTGTTCTCTGATTTTTCAAATTGCGACCAGTTGTAGTAACACCTGTGCTTTAAGATTTATAACCTGCGGCTTGACGCACGTTGAGAAAGCTGTTTGCAATTAGTCATCAAAACAAGAGAGGCACTTGAGTTTTGACATGATTGCTTCATTTATTGCTATTATCTCTCTTGTTTTGGCTTTCATTCTGATGCAGATCTCTGTCTCTGTCTTTCTCTCTCTCTCTTTCTTTCTTTCTCTCTCTCTCTCTCTCTCTCTCTCTCTCTCTCTCTCTCTGTGTGTGTCCCTCTTTAAATCTCTACCTTGATGAGGAACTGGGTTTAGACCACCGATGTATCAAGCCTATATCTAGATATTAATTTTTACATCCTAAGGTATATTATGGTCTAGATCAACGGTATTATGCTTAAATCTAATGTTTTTGTTAAAAAATCTTCGTAATAAAAGGTTGCAACAGAGGATAACTCTCTAACTCCCTTGTTGGTTTTTATTAGGAATATCTATAGCACGGAAACCTGTAAGAGTCCACTCTCTACCTACAAGGTATAAACCTCAATAAACCTCTATCACATTTTTACCCTAAAAAATAAAATAAAATAGAACCGCCCCGCAAACTGCAACAACATCAACAACAACAACAACGACAACAACAACAACAACAACAACAACAACAACGACAGCAACAACGACAGCAACAACGACAGCAACAACGACAACAACAACAACAACAACAACCATAACAAAACAAAACAACCAAAAACAACAACAAGAACAAAAACAAAAACCTAAAAAATGATAATAACAAGACAACGAAAAAAAAAACAAAAAAAAAACATAACTACGGAAGACACAGTAGTTGTAACTCGACAGAAAGGGCTTAAAGTTAGAAGGAACATGTGATATGTACGTTCATTTTGTTTTTATTTAGAAAGGTGGGGGTGGCAGACAGAATGAGAGAGAGAGTAAAAAGTGAGTTAGAGAAATAGAGAGATAGAGAGAGAGACAGAGAGAGGAATAGAGGGAGAAAGATGAGAGAGAGAAGAAAAAGAGGAGGAAGGGAGAGAGAGAGAGAGAGAGAGAGAGAGAGAGAGAGAGAGAGAGAGAAAGAAACAGTAGCACAAGTGGATCCTTTTTGGAGGACGGATATAAGGATTAATTTCAATGAACACCACACGAGTCAAGCGGGATAATAAAGAAAAAGTAAATTTTTGCACATCTATAAAAAGGATTAAGCCCCTTATATACTATAAGGGAAATAATTATGTATAATTCTGTATAAAGGGGGATAAGCAAAAACAAAAACAAAAACAAAACAAAACAAAGGGTGTGTTTTACAGCTCTGACCCTCCGCCAAATAGGTACCCATAGCATACAGCGTACCATCATAGTATGTGGACCTTGGCCGGTGGTGAATATCTGTCAGTCTGTCTGCCTGTCACTCTTTCTGTCTGACTGCCTGTCTGTCTTTGTATCTCTCTGTCTCTCTCTCTCTCTCTCTCTCTCTCTCTCTCTCTCTCTCTCTCTCTCTCTTTTCTCTCTCTCTCCTCTCTTCTCTCTTCTCTCTCTCCCTCTCTCTCATTCTCTGTCACTCTCTCTCTCTCTCTCTCTCTCTCTCTTTATTCCCCCCCCCCCAACTATATCGTCGTTATTCTCTGTCAAACTCTCTCTTACTCTCTCTCTCTCTCTCAACCACGATCGAGAGAGAGAGAGAGAGAGAGAGAGAGAGAGAGAGAGAGAGAGAGAGAGAGAGAGAAAAGAGAGAGAGAGAGAGAGAGAGAGAGAGAGAGAGAGAGAGAGAGAGAGAGAGAGAGAGAGAGAGAGAGAGAAAGAAACAGTAGCACAAGTGGATCCTTTTTGGAGGACGGATATAAGGATTAATTTCAATGAACACCACACGAGTCAAGCGGGATAATAAAGAAAAAGTAAATTTTTGCACATCTATAAAAAGGATTAAGCCCCTTATATACTATAAGGGAAATAATTATGTATAATTCTGTATAAAGGGGGATAAGCAAAAACAAAAACAAAAAAAAACAAAAAACAAAGGGTGCGTTTTACAGCTCTGACCCTCCGCCAAATAGGTACCCATAGCATACAGCGTACCATCTTACTCTCTCTCTCTCTCTCAACCACGATCTTTCGCTTCTTGCTCTCTCACTCACTCTGTCCTCCTCTCTTTCACTCTCTTATGTTTCAATCTGCAACCATCTAACTCGACTCTATCTCTCTCTCTCTCTCTCTCTCTCTCTCTCTCTCACACCCTTTTTCGCACTCTCTTTCACCCCTTTTCTTACTCCCTCTACCACTCTCTCTTTGTATTTCTTTCTCTCTTTCAATCTCTCTATTACTCTCCCACTCTCTCACTTACTCTCTTCATTTTCTTTTATTATTTCTCTATCCCGATTTATTTCACCGTCTCTCTCTCTCTTCTCCTTCCCTCTCTCTATTTTTTACCTGCTTTATCTCACCCCCTATCAGTCATACTATCTCCTTTTAATCTCTCTCTCACGATCTTTCTGTCTCTCTCAAGGTCTCTCATTCACTCTTTCATACTTTCTCTCATTCTTTCTCTTTTCTCACTCTCTTACCCAGTCTCTCGCTCTCTCTCTCTCTCTCTCTCTCTCGGTCTCTAATTCCCCCCCTACTCTCACCAACCCTCTTTTTCATTCTCTCTTTCACTTTCTTCATTCACCCACTCTTTCTCTCTCTCTCTCTCTCTCTCTCTCTCTCTCTCTTGAACTCTAACTCTATCAAACGCACCCTCCCACTTTCTCTCTAATCTCTTTCTCCTTCTCTTTTTCCCACTATCTTTTAATCGGTCGGTTTCACTCTCTCTTACTCTCGCTATTTCTCTCTTTCACTCTCTCTCTCCCAAGTTGTCTCTCCTATTCTCATATTCACTCTCTCTATTAGTTTCCCTCTTCCACTTTTTTTATTTACTCTCACTGTCTATCAGATTTTCTCTCCCTCCCGCCCTCTTTTTCTCACTCCCATGCTCACTCTCTCTCTCTTACTCTCCTTCGCGCGCTCTCTCTCTCCCATCCTTTCTTTTAGACTCCCATACCTCCTTTTTCACCCAATTCTCGCTCTCATTTTTTTCCTTTCTACAACTCTCCCAACCACTCTCTCTCTCCTTCTCTCTCTCTCTCTTCTCTCTCTCTCTCTCTCTCTCTCTCTCTCTATTTCTCACTGTGTCTGTCACAATCGCTTACTTGCTCTTACGCTCTATAATCTTTTCTTTCAGTCTTTCAATCACTCTCTCTATTACTCTCTTCCCATCTCTTTCTCTCTCTTTGACTCCGCCCCCTCTCTTTCTCTCTTTCGACATTGAGGAAACAACCTTCATCGTATCATCAAGGGACATTACTCCCAAAATCTTGACCCAAGCATCGTCAAAACATTGAGAACAACTCAAAAGTCAAAACCAAAACAGCGGCTAGCGGCTCCGCTCCAGTGGCGATCATCCTATTGTTCCGATGTTTGACAAAATCATGATTGCAAGAGGGGTGAGTCTACCACATCAAGAGCATTCAAGGGTTCTTTATTCTATATTTAAATTCGAGACCGTTAGCTTAAATTCGCAACAGACCAAGAAACTCAAGGAGTGACAAGAGTTGCATCTACTCTGGATCTAGATTCTAGATTTTTTTCTAGATCTATATCTTGATCAATGAATATAGATCTAGAGTCTAGATCTAGATCTAAATCTAGATCTAGATATACCTCGACATTGTACTTTCTGGTCTAGGACTTGGATCAGTGTTTATGATAAAATTATGCTACATCTATTTAGATCTGATTTTTGTGTGGACAGAAACGCTGTTTATCGCAATTTTTAGGCCTAGAATCTAGATTAGATCTGGATCTATACATAGATTAGGCGATCTAGATTTCTAGATCATGCCACACAGTAGGCCTCCCTGGATTAATTGTGATATTGTATAAACTAACTTTACATGTAACATAGATCTAACCCCGAACTGCCTTGCTTTCTAATCTTGTCTGCAGCCCCAGGAACGGTGTGCATGAATGATGAACCAGGATCAGAATTTCTAACCTCAAGAAAAATTTGGCTTGGCTTGTACACAATTAGAGTTTTGGTCTACCTGACTCACTAAGTGACTCTAACCTCCTGTGTTTGGAGACAAATGTCTCTTCTTGTGAGTGATTTGTCTTTTTTTTTTTTTTGAAAGGTATAAATCTTCTAAATTTAAATCTTTATAAATCATGCCAAAAAAAATCAATATTATAAAATAAATTATAAATCAATCCATTCAATGTACTTAAAATTCTTCCTTAACATCTGTGGTCACAATACATATTTATTTTGTATTTTATAAACTTTTCACTATGAACAATCAACTATGTAAGCCGAGTGGTGTCAAGATATGAAATTTAGTGTTGATGAATTGCAAATCTGCATGACACATTTATTCCTAGAGCAGTTCCTTTAAAATTGCGAAACAAAAATGACATGGGCATTTAAAAAAAAATTATGACTGTCAATATGCGAAGGTGTGTACGATTCTTTTGTAATTTCTGAATTATGTATCTCTATAAGTGTGTTAAAGTAGGTGTAACCAAACAAAATTTCCCATGTGACTAATGTTATAAATCTTATCTTAACCTTAGCTTATTTTGAAGATTGAACATGCAGCCTTTTATAAATACATTTTTAAGATAGGATGTTGAACAGAAAGGTTTTTCTAAAAAATTCTATACAAAGCCATGTAAGCACTGGCTGAAGTTTGGCTAATGTTTATCCTGTTCCTAAGTGAAGAGAATGAACTGACTTGGTTGCTGGTATTCCTTGTCAAGCACAACCACTTCATACTAGAAAATCTATATATATATATATATATATTTCAAGTATATTTTACATATATATTTGGAAACACCAAAGTCAGCTCAGTCAGTAGAGTGCTGCACTGACCAATAAAACTCTCAGGTTTGATCCTCAGCTTGTGACCTATGCTTATCTTGACAGAAAGCAGCTTTTTATTAGATAAGATTTATAAACTTTATTGATCATCAAAGGAAATTTGTTCTGGATTTACAGTACATTGGGAAAACAGTATGACATTACATGTTATGAGCATAGCTCTCTTACTCCCCCCTCTCTTATCTCTCTCTCTCTCTCTCTCTCTCTCTCTCTCTCTCTCTCTCTCTCTCTCTCTCTCTCTCACTTCTCTTACTCTCTTTATCGTTATCTTTTTTTATTATGTTTCTAACAGTGTGACAATGACTAACAATGCAGGAGTGGAAAGACTATTGAAAGTTGACCTTTGAGATTGGATTTAGAGGAGACAGACCGCTTAATAAATTTTCATAGAAATTGTTTACAACTTAATATTTTAGCAATACATGTACTAAAATCGTTAGAAGTTTACCTAATCTAGTAAGATTATGACAAAAAATATGTGGGCATTTGCACAATTCTCAATACTAAAATGCTACTGGAATGTTCATTCTTTTTTCTTTTAATTCTTTTTCCTGTTAGGCTTGCACATGTGGGAGTACAGAAAACGACAAGAAGAGACCTTTCAAATCCTCCCAGCCAGAGCAGGTAGCCAATAAGGAGGATCTGAACAAAAACGCTGTAAGATGACACAAAGTTTGTCTTTTATATTGACGTACATCTTTTTTAAAAATAGTTTCAGTGCTCTTACAAACAGAAATGTAACACAGAGAACAAAATTGACTACCGTAGTGAAACATTTGCTATGGCTGTTTTCCTCTTTTCTCTGTCCCTCATCTCGCTGACAAAGTTTACCCTAAGTATGTCTGTATTCTCTACAAGTTGCTCGACATATTTATCCACTTTGTTGCCTTTCCTTGCTTCTTTTCCATGACGAGGTTCACATAGGATCAGTTGGTGAGTAGGTGTGCAATTCATCCTTTAACTCATCAGTGAGTTTATAAAATATATTGATTGACCCATATGAGAGCTTGTCGGGTAAGAACTTTTGATAGTTGAAGTCTTTACAAATCAAAGTTACAAAAATGTCTTCTGGCATACATTGATACTTCTAGGTAAACTTTTGGAGCGTGTTCTCTATAGAGAAGGGGGGGGAGAATTCTCTCCCCCTCTCCGGGTTTAACGTCTCCTAGGTTCCCCTGGGGGGTCCTATACGGCGACAGGCGGCGTTGACAGAATACAAAAGCTCAAGAGGAAGGCAAGACATGATAGATCCTTTGCTTGCTCATTCTATTACTATGAGGCTGGTCCTCTAATGTATGGGGTTCCCTAATTATTGGGGTTCTAAAGTGGAAAGGGGGGATAGGCTGAGACAGACAAGACAAAACTTCCCTTCTACGCTGGGGGGACGGGCAAGGCTAGGCATTTAATTTTTTTTTAAGAGTGAGGCAGGAGATTGATAGTTAAAACCGGGGATATTACCCTATTGGTGTTCTAATTTAGTATTGTTCCCCCATTCCCTTTTTTTTTTTTTTTTTTTTTTTTTTTTTTTTCCCTGCTGCTTATCCATTAATACTACCACAACCATAATATTGTCTCTATTGTTGCGACTGCTGTTTACTATTACTTTCCCCACCATCATCATTATCACAGTTACCAGTATTATTATTACTACCACCACCACCACTACTACTATTACTATTATTACCATTACTACGACTACCACCACTACTACTTTACTGCTTTAGTTTTGTGCGTGTTGACTTTCAGTCGTAGTTTCCTTACTTGTTGTATGAGTTTGGTAGCTTGGTCTCCTAGTTGTTTGATTAATTTGTTGAATTTTACTTTTGCTCTGGGTCCACCGTTTTTCTTAAACTTTCCACACGATTTCCAAAGCGCACAGTCGTCTGCAAATTGACTGAGCTTGGAGTTGGGGTCCGTGATGGCCTGGTTAATATAATTAATTGCTATGTTGAAGAGTGTGGGGGATATTACTGCTCCTTGTGGGGTACCGTTTGTTTGGACTTTGGTGGATGAGAGTTTATTACCTACTTTTACCTGAAATGTCCTGTCTTGTCCAAAATGTTGGATATAGTTATACATTTTGCCACGTATTTTCATTTGTTTAAGGTTTTTTAGAAGACCGTCTTTCCATAGTGTGTCGTATGCTTTTTCTAGGTCTAGGAATATTGCTGCTACTGTCTTGTTTTTGGCTTTGGCTGTTTTAATATCGTTTTCTAGTAAGAGGGCCTGGTCTATTGTTTGTCTGTTTTTCCTGAAACCTGCTTGGTTTTCGTTTAGGAGGTTATGCTTCTCAAGGTGAAAGTTAAGTCTGTTATTTATTATAGTCTCGAGAGTTTTCCCTAGGTGGGATGTGAGACTTATTGGTCTATATGATGCTGGGTCTCTTTTGTCTTTCCCTGGTTTGTGTATAGGGATGATGATAGCATGTTTGAACTGCTTTGGTATTTGTCCGCTGTTCCAAATAACATTAAATAGATTTAAGATTTTTCGTTTGGTTTTGTGTGGGCAGTGGTTTATGATCTCGTAGGTTAGGGCATCTTCTCCTGGGGTAGTTTTGCTCTTTCTATCTAGTGTGGTTTGGAGTTCATTGATTGTGATGGGTAGGTTGTATTTTTCATTATCTTCTGAGGGGTTGTCTTTAATTTGGAGGTACCCGTTTTCTGCCTCGTTTTCTTCCTTGAATCTTCTAAATTCTGGTTCTAGATTTTCTTCACTGGATATGAACTCAAACTGTTTAGCTAATATTTCTGCTTTGTCCTCGTCGGCGACTGCTATTTCTTTGGTTATCTTATTTTCTAGTGGTGAGTTATTGGTTGGTCTTTTTTTTATTCCTCTTATGCCGTTTATTTGGTTCCAGGCTTGTTTTGCATTAAAGTTTGTATCTATTTGTTTGGTGAAGTCTCTCCATGATTCTTTTTTGGTTTTCTCTATTATTGCTGTGGCTTTGTTGCGTTTAATTCTGTATTCTAGGAGGTGCTCTTCTGTTTTATTATGTGTCAATCTTTTTAGCGCTGCCTGTCTTTCTTTTACCGCTTTTTCACATTTTTCGTTCCACCAGTATTTTTCGTTGGTTTGGTTTCTACTGTGTTGGGTAAGAGTGGTGCTTTTCCTTGCGTTGGGGTTTATGTTTATTTTTAAATTGTTTGGGATTGATTGGAGGGCTGCATTTCTTATTTCTGTTATTAGGTCTTCGCATTGTTGGTCTAGATTGTCGAAGCTTTTCTCCTCTGCATTTTGTAGGAGTTGTTGGAATTTACCCCAATCTGCTTTTTTGGTGTTGAATCTCAGCTGTGGGGGGGTGTTGTCATGAGGATCGTCGTCTCCCAAGAGTGTTGTCAAGCAGGGTAGATGATCGGACCCTAGGCAATCTTCTATACTTTTGGAGCTTTTTTCCTTGGACTTTTTAAACTAATTTTTAGGGAAGTGTAATAAGCCATGTGTTTACTAAGTGAATATTTTCAGGTATATCTTTCATGATTTACGTGGGTATATAGGCCCTACTAAAAAGATATTTGAAACCAAAATATTTGGTACCTTTTAGAAGAAAAAAAAAGTCTCTTCTTTTCTGTTTGAGAAAATGAATTAAAGGGAAATAACTTTATTTTTTCTTTCCATTTTCTTTTTTAGTCTTCTGGTACCATAACGGAGTTACTTATGAAATGAACAATCTAGCCAGCCATTACCATACACCAGCCTGCTACTTGTACGCTTAACCCAAGCAAATATTTAGTAAACTAGTTGGAAACCCTCGAAATTCGTGGGGATTGTGGGTGGACAAAGCTGAAAGGATAACTAGTGAATTCGGCGTCATTGTTAACTTATATTTGTTTTCTCCTTTTTTTTCAGTCGTAATGAAACTGATGCTTATAGTGTTGTATTTACGGGCAATTGAATATCTTAAAGTAGGCTGAATTTTATCTTCTAATAGTTATTGAATTACTAAGCTTTCTTACAAATCAGTGCAGAGTGTGCACTTTACCGCCTCAAAAATTTTTTTTCAAATATTGTCCTTGTTGAACAGAGAAAGCCCCGTTCATATATCTACTCTATGTAGTATGGATTATTTTGGATTTTGTTGAAATAATTTAAGAAAATATAATTATATGGTTGAAGAAGGACTCAGAAAGACTTAAAGGGAGGAAAGGCAATATATTATCCGCTCTCAGAGCACTTTGACTGATTAAACTGCTCAGTAAACAGGACAAAACTGCAAACACAGGACAAAATTGGAAACTCAAGATGCCCAACTTACCGATTGTACCCAAACCTTACTTCAGCTAAATCTATTAAAATAAAAAAAAAATAAAAAAAGACGATCGTAAGTAAGCCTTTGTTGGCCAAGCGAAAGCATTTTAAGGTGGTAATTGAAAAAAAAATTAATGTGGATTTACAAGCAGGAATTTTTACTTTAATAAGGGGCTGAGTGCAAAACAGAAAATTTCAAATTGATTAGAGTAGCCCTTTTTATTTAATCCTCGCTACAAAATTTGTCCTATTTTTTAAATATAGATATCAGTTTTCTATAATGTTCCCAGTTGTAGAGATAGCTGTGATTTCACAATAATGCATTAGGTGGAAATAAAGTGTTCATTACTTTAAATCTCAACATTTTTAAACGTAAATGTTTTTCAGGATGACTAACTCCCTTATTGGCAAGTAAATTTTTTGTTCATGTCCTATGGTTGATAAATTTATAAATTTCTTTTCTGGAGAAAGTCGTAAAATAACAGATAGCTCACTTGGTTAAAGTGCTGGAGTTTTTTGTTGTTGTTGTTGCTTAGTGTCCAACGTCAGCACCATATAAGCTATATTGTGGACAGGTCCCATAAATAACGTCTGACAATTTTATATGCTGCCATACAGGTAGAGTGGGGTTATTTTAAGACTCCAATCTCAACCAGTCTCGTCATACAGGCATCATACAGGCACTGATCAGTAAGGGACAAAATCTGAAAAAAATGGCAAGAAGGAGGTCTGCTGTTGAAATCGCCAGGGTGTATCGTAGAAGTTTAGGGGATGTAAAACTCAAAGTTTATTATTGTATTTCTCCCCTTTCTTTTTCTAGCCAGAGACAGAGGATATAGTACATGAGGGAGAGGACATGGAGGAGATTGATTCCTCCCTGTTCCGCCCAGACCCACTTCAATATGAGTTGTACGCTGTTATAGGTAAGTCAATGATCCCTTCTTATTCCTCCCCAGTCCTACTCCAGTATGAGTTGTATGGTGCCTATCAACTAATTTTTACGGCAACAGCTCGAGTAACTCCAAGCTGTCGACAGGTCTGCAAAGTCGCAATCCTCCGCTCTATCGGCAGCTAGCATATCAAACGTTATTACACTTTTTGTTATTACATTTTTTTTCACATTTTCCCCCCTCTCCCTGAACAAATAACAATAACACTTTTGTTATTGTTGTTGATGTAAAATGTATGAATTCATGTAGACTTATCATATACAACGCAATGAAACATATGCAATATTTTGTCTATATAATTTATCTTTATTGCATGTAGGACCTTTAAAGGACAAATACATATTTCTCTTATCTATCTTTTTGAGTTTGCCCACTCTGTCCTCCTCAGGCAAAGGCCACTGTAACGCGTCCACCATATCCCTCGCCAAAAACTTTGCTTCGGACGGGCTGGTCGCTGTCAAGAGAATAAACCTGGAGGACTGGGCAGGTGAACTGCATTATTTCCAGGTACAATATCATTAATGTCTCCAGTATGCTAACTCTTCCGTTAAATTAGGGTCAACAACAAAAAAAAGGCAGGTTAGAGTTTAGTAAAAGTCTATCAAGGGGTTATGTTTTGGATTCTAATTTACTGTATATGTTTTGCGGCTGTGCGCTAGAAATGCAGTAAAAGAAAAGAAATGATCCAATTGACAACAGTGATCTCTCCTTAGCTTTGCATCCCGTATGTCTCCCCAAAGAATCCTTTGCGGAAATGGGGGGAACCTGCTCAGATTCTAACTCTGGCCCTCAGTGGGTCTTGAACACTTAGTGACTGATCAAAATATTATTTTCAGGCTGCATTTGTTAGCAATGTTTGGACATGCGATTCAAAATTTTTAAAAATAAAATATCTACTTGTTATCCTTATTTTGCATTATGATTTAAATATTTTATTTTATTGTACATGTTAGTTGTTGTTTTTAGTTAACGATGCGCCTTTAAAATGCATATACACCCATATGAGAGTAAAATGATACAATTTAATATGTAAAAAGGTGTATGGTGTGTTTACGTCATTGTTAACTGGTTTATGTCATTTCTCAGAATGAGATTCTATTCACTCGGATGCTGTCGCACCCGAACGTGTTGCCATTCCACTGCAGCTTCATCAACGGGCAGGAGCTGTGGGCGGTCATGCCTCTCATGGCTTTCGGTAAGATCCGTGCTTTTTTTTCTGATATTAGAATATGTGAGGCAACCAGGCTCAAATGGCTGATATAAGCTTTGAGCAAGAGCCCTCTAAACGTAGAAAATCTACTGTAGACCTGCATATGTGCCGACAATTCTTCGATTTCTGACGGTTCAAGGCCTGTTAGCTAATTTTTATGACCAAGGTTGGAGTGCCGTCATATTGTCGACATGTCAATAATCCGCCACTCTATGAGCGCCTAGCAGTGAGGCGCCGACAGTCGATCCTCGCATTGCCGAAGATTATGGGCACATTCAGTCCCTGTTTGCGAGAGTGTTGTTGGGAAATTAATTTTGACTTGGACTGAGTGCCATCGAGAAATTCTGCTATGATCAAAACTTTCCACTGTCAGAAAAGCAAGAAGTGTATAAATTTTGAATTTAAAGCAAGCATGCGCATTTCGATAACCTTTGTTTCTAAAATTAGACAATCGTCGATCAAATCTGTTTTGTTCGTTGACCAGAACACATTTTCAGAACCTGCTTTCCCAGATTTCTGGATTTATCGTGTGTGAATCTATTTTCATCATCTGTTCTTTTAGGTAGGTCCACCTTCTTTTAGATTTGTTATCATGCCAGAACAATTCTTAAACTGCTCATCACATCTGAAGGTAGTGTTCGAAATAAGTTTAGGTGGACTTGGTTGGAAGAAGAAGACTGCAACAATGATTGCCTTTCGGAGTATGTGAGTACGCTAGCACAGCCAGGTATTGCATTTTGCCAGCGATGTTTGGAGTCACTTTGAAAGTTCATCACACAAGAGAAAAAGAAATTCTGTTTAAACAACCCAGACGTTACCAGCTGTTTTTATTCTTCTTGGCTTGGTAGGAAGGATAAGGACCTGTACAAGGAAGAAGCTGTGCCAATAATTTATTATGAAACATTAAATGGTGGCAACAGTGACACAGCACATGCTCTCAATCATGGAAATATAGAATTTCAAAATCATGACACTGCTTGGGAAGAAGAGGAAACAGAGGAGAGGAGACACAGAGTTGTTGGCAAAAGCAGTCATCTCAATCCTTCCCATGGTCAAACGATTCATATTGGCATTTGAGACCAAGCGACCAATGCTACACAAGCTGCATGACAGCTTGAAAGGCTTGTTTCAGGATTTCATTAGATGTTTCGTCAAGGCACAAGATGTAATGGATTCAGGCAAATACCTCCAAGGCATGAATTCAAGTGCTGGAGAAAAGCATGTCCTAACCCAGCATATATTCACAGGGCAATGTGATGCTGTCCTGCTGAAGTCCAACAAAGGTGTTGCTCATGCCTGTTAACTACAGCAGAAAAAAGCCTATATATCCAGTGCACAATACACGCAGACAAAGCTTCCACTGCACCATGGCATCATGGCCTGCTTTCTACCTTATCCTTTCTTGACCCTCTGGCGTTTAGACAAACTGAAACTGGAGTCATCTTGAAAAGGCTGTCTTCGTTTTTCCCAGAGGTCTGTCCCTCATCTGTCCTTCATCCAAACTTCCAAAGACTGCTTAAAAAAATAGGAGTCAAAAGTAAAAATCTGGCATGGTGATGGATGCGAAATAGTTCACACAATTTGGTTTGGGCTCACGTGCAGGTCTACTAGTACTACTCTATTTTCACCTTTTTTGAAATAAAAACACTTACCTCTGATTCTAGAAGTAATAGTGCATTTTTATGCGGAAATTCAGATTTTTTTAGAGTGTCAAGGCTTTTCCTGAGCTGTGGATAACCCTTACTACAAAAATTGATAACTAGTTACAACAATGTTCCTCTGATTCCTCTACCCCTATCTTGAGTTATTTTGTTTATGACTTAATCTGCAAGTGATGATTGTTGGTTTGTAGAGATTTATGTTCATATAATATATCTTTACATGAGGACTGCACTGAAACAAAAGAACATTGTCACATATAGTCAATTTTGAGTTACACCCCTTGGGCTATCATTCCATGCGTAAAACTTTCCTCTCAGAAAGCCTGCAGGCATAAAACTGTCATAGTCCTGGTTAATTTAAGAAGATAAAACAGGCAGCCCCAGATACATTGTCATCGGTCAAATCACCTTTTGTTCATAAAATGTACTTTGTCCATCTTCTGCTTTTTAGCCTCAGTAATTACTTTTTTTGACTTTCAAAAAGAATCGTTATGCTTCAAGCAGCATAGACCCCTGACACTTACCGTAGTTACAATGTGAAAGAGGCCTGAATAATCCATCTATGAATTAAATTTTTTTTTTAAACACAATAGAAGAGAATTCTTTCACCTTTTCCCATGTATTTGACTTAAAACGAGAATGGACACACTTCAAGCTTCCTCGCACAGATGATTTAAAGGGGGTGTGGGGAAGTTCGGGTTGTTTTTGCATAGCCAGTTGAAACCTCTGTCACAACGCTGTTTGCCATGATAATTCAGGACCCTGGCTCCTGGCGTTTGGGACCAAATTTTTTATTTGTGTGTTGGCTTAGGTAAATTAAATGCATGTAAGGCCTGGTTAATCTGACATCTGTGATTTAAAAACACAAACTAAAAAACAATGACAGATGTGAATTTTTTAACTCATAGGGCATTGTTTATTTTATTGTCCCGTCGTTTTGAACCTAACGCTGTACATTCTATCCTTAATAAATAATCTAAACCAAAATATTATAATTATTATTATTATTATTGTTGTTGTTATTATTATTTGTATCATCACCATTATCATCTTTATTATTATTGTTATTATTATTATTTCCCTATCAGGATCATGCCGAGACTTGATGCATGCATACTTCACCTCCGGCCTCCCCGAGCTTGCAATAAAACTGATCATGCGTGATGTTTTCTCAGCCGTGGACTACCTGCACCATAGATGGATCATACACAGGTTAGAAGTCTCTTAGTTCTCCCTCTGTCTGTCTGTCTCCCTCTAGTGTACCATACTGCACCATTTTGGCCAGGCTCTTATGACAAGTGACCTGGTCTATTTAGCCATGTGATACTTCTTGGTTTAATTACAATAAAAATAAAAACTTATATTATTGTAGGGAAATCAAGGCCAGCCATATCCTCATCTCCAAGTTGAAAGTTTAATTGCCAAAAAAATTCAAAATTCACAAAAAAAAAGCAGACTCGGACAGGTTAGCCCTGAGATGCTTCTTGGTTTAACAATAAAAAAAAAAAAAATGTAACCCTATGTCATTACAGAGGTATCAAGGCCAGTCATAGCCTTATCTCCGAGAGTTCTCATCCCAGCCTGCAAAATTTCTTTGTAACAACACAAAACAACCTTTTGACTATCTATTTCCATTGGACCTGCCTAATTACCCTTTTGATACTTGATACTTCTTGGTTAAATGACAGGAAAAAAATAAAGTGTATTTTATTGCAGAGACATCAAGGCGAGCCATATTCTCATCTCCAAGACTGTATTCATCGTTTTTAATACTTATTTATATTGGATTAGCCTCTGTTACTCGTTGGTATAACCTTTTCCAATTTAACAACACGCTTGTTGTGCCCATTAATAATAATTATATGCATTGATCCGCACACTTTCCGTTTTCAAAACAATCAATATCATTAAAGCTTTTCCCTTTCATAATTTAAAGAAAATTCTCCCAAAATTGTGCATCCACCAAGAAGAGGCCTTGAAACATACGAATGATACGAGAAAAAAAAATCTGTATGTTATTGCAGGGGCATCAAGGCGAGCCATGTCCTCATCTCCAAAAATGGGCGCGTGTGTCTGTCTGGCCTGCACAATGTCTACTACACCATCCAGAACGGCCAGCGCCTGCAGAATGTCCACGACTTCCCCATACACGCCAAGGACTGTCTGCACTCCTACAGCCCGGAGTTGTTAGCGCAGGTTCGTTGGTTTTTATATTTAAATTTTTAGCATTGTTAAAGAGTCCCTAAAGTCAAGTCTGAAAATTTACCAGAATTTTAAAAACTTTCGCTACACGCCAAGGACTGACTGTACTCATACAGCCCCGAGTTGTTAGCGCAGGTTCGTTGGTTGCTTTGTCTTTTACATGTGAATTTTTAGTATTGTTAACAAGTCCCAAAAGTCAAGTCTGAAAATTTATCAGAATATTCAGGACTTCTGCTACACGCCAAGGACTGTCTGCACTCCTACAGCCCTGAGTTGTTAGCGCAGGTTCGTTGCTTGCTTTTTTATATGTGATTTTTTAGCATTGTTAACAAGTCCGAAAACCCAAGTCTGAAAATTTATCAGAATATTCAGGACTTCTGCTACACGCCAAGGACTGTCTGCACTCCTACAGCCCTGAGTTGTTAGCGCAGGTTCGTTGCTTGCTTTTTTATATGTGATTTTTTAGCATTGTTAACAAGTCCCAAAACCCAAGACTGAAAATTTATCAGAATATTCAGGACTTCTGCTACACGCCAAGGACTGTCTGCACTCCTACAGCCCCAAGTTGTTAGCGCAAGTTCGTTGCTTGGCTTAGATATTTACATTTTAGCATTGTTAACGGGTCCCAAAAGTCAAGTCTGAAAATTTACCAGAATGTTTACAACTTCTGCTTCACGTCAAGGACTATCAGATCTGTACTCATTGAGCCTGGAGTTGTTAGCGCAGGTTGGTTAGTTGGTTTCTAAAGGTAAATTTGTAACATTGTAAACATGTCTGGCTATGTCCAGAATGTCCTCTACTTCCTGCTACGCACCAAGGACTGTCTACACTCACACATCCCAGAGTTGCCCAATTTCAGCACTCAGGTTTTATTTTCACAGTGCTACAGTTATAGCGCAAATTATTCAGTCCCATTGTATCTACATACCATTCAATACAATAGTATAGTAAAAACGCTTGGTTATCAAAGTGATAATTTAGTTAAGAAATTCAGTAATTCAATTAATGTAGCTTACAAGTTCTTATTAGCATATCTAGATACGAGTTTTAAACTTACCATGACAGTGTGCTTATATCGTCACAGATTATGACGATTATGGTATAAATGAGATTAATACCAAAACGCAAGTGATAATTATATCTAGTGATAAAATAAAAATGATACCAATCTAACTAAACTTTCAGATTAAAAAATGTGCTATTAAGCTTTTGCTTTTTTAAAATCGAAACTGGTGTCCACTTTGAAGCAGAAATAAGAAAACGAAACAGTTTTTATTGCTTATCTCAAAAGAAGCCAAAATGACATATAATATGTTAAAATCGTATTGTAGCACAGTGATGTTGCAACCCTTTGTATTTTCCACCACGTGTTCAGAATCTGGCGGGCTATGACTTCAAGTCGGACGTGTACAGTCTTGGAATCCTGATATGTGAGCTGGCCAATGGGCAGGCCCCATTTGCTGACCTTCCTGCCACTGCTGTGAGTCTCATTCACTATTATTATTAAAAAAATAACCACAGCTCTCTGTACAATTAGAAACAACAACAAAAAGGGCTCTGGAAATATTGTTGTTTTTTTAGTCGTATGATTTTGTTTTAACTGGTATTTAAACATTTTCTAAAAGATGAACAATAATAATTTTCATGGTTACTTAAAAATATTTGTATTACATTTTTTTTTTATCTGATTATTTTAATTTTAAAATTAAACCTGAAATAGCAGAAGAACAATGTGGATTCGTAGAGGGAAAAGGAACGACAAATGCTATATTCATTCTCCGAAATTTGCTTGAAAGAGCTTTAGAAGTGAAGAAAGACGTGTATTTATGCTTTATCGACTACACCAAAGCATTTGACAGAGTACGCCACGATGAGATAATCACGCAACTGACAAAGTTAAAGGTGGATGGAAAGGATCTAAGGGTGATCAAAAACATATATTGGGAACAAACAGCAGCAATGCGAGTTGATGGGGAAATCAGTACTTTCCAACAAATAAAGCGTGGCGTAAGACAAGGATGTGTGCTCTCTCCAGACCTTTTCTCTCTTTACAGTGAAATAATCATGCGAAACTTAGAAGGACATCCTGGAATAAAAGTGGGAGGTCACAATATCAACAACCTTAGATATGCCGACGACACAGTATTGTTAGCAGAAAACAACAATGATCTACAAAATTTAGTAAACATTGTAGAAGAGGAGAGCAGGAAAAAAGGATTAGAACTGAACAGTAAAAAGACAGAGGTAATGGTTATCAGCAAGGAACAGATATCGCCGACGAGTGACATCTATATCAAAGGAACCAAACTCAAACAAAGTGACCGCTTTAAATATCTAGGGGCAATAATATCAGGCGATGGCAGAAACAACATAGAAATATCATCTCGCATAGCGCAGTCAAAGGCAAGTTTCCAGCGCATGAAAACCATCTTAACAAATAAGCGCATCTCCATCCAAACAAGAAAAAGGGTCCTTCAGTGCTACATAGAACCTATTCTAATGTATGGTTGCGAGGCGTGGACGGTGTCAAAGCAGATAGAAAAGAAACTGAAAGCAACAGAAATGTGGTTTTTAATACGAATGCTCCGCATCTCTTGGACAGAAAAGAAATCAAACAAAGAAGTTTTAGAAGAAGCCCAAGCAAAACCATCAATAATTAACAAGGTGAGGAAAAGGCAAACAACATTCTTTGGCCACATGATGAGAAGAGAGGGACTAGAACATCTAGTGACAACAGGAATGATTGATGGGAAACGCAGTCAAGGAAGGCAAAGAGAAAAAATGGCAGACGGGATGAAGGAGTGGCTACAAATATCAAAGGTTACAGAGATGATGAAACTAACCAGAGAAAGAGAGATATGGAGGGACATGATCACCAACGCTATGAGGCATGGTACTTGATGATGATGATGATGATTTTAATTTTACTAGTTAGACATTTGATTGAGTATAGAAGGGTAACATATTTGTGAAAGACAAAATGAGATATTACTTTTTGAAGTCACAAGGGAAATTTAGTTTGGTTACTGTGTAAAACATATACATGATGATGTACTTGTAGATTATAAAGGTGAAGAACTCATTCGCTCATACACAATTGACATCAAACATATCAGATTCGCATGTATATATATAAATTAATAGTCTAAAAAAGGCGAGCAAATGAATACCTCTAATTTAGTGTTTAAGAACGAAGAATACCTCTCATTTTGTGTTTTATGTACGATTAGTCTACCACTGCATGATGATCTTTCATATCGGGGGAAGAGAGGGTGTTTTTCAGATTTCAAATAGGCTTAACTCCTGCCTACAGTGGTCTAAAAAACTTTGACTTTTGCATTACTCACTTTACTTCTCTCTTTTTCCCTCCTTCACCAGATGTTGTTGGAAAAGTTAAAAGGTACAAAGCCGCACCTGGCCGACTCTACAACGGTGTCTGAGTTTGTTATAGACGATTGATCTACAAAATTTAGTAAACATTGTAGAAGAGGAGAGCAGGAAAAAAGGATTAGAACTGAACAGTAAAAAGACAGAGGTAATGGTTATCAGCAAGGAACAGATATCGCCGACGAGTGACATCTATATCAAAGGAACCAAACTCAAACAAAGTGACCGCTTTAAATATCTAGGGGCAATAATATCAGGCGATGGCAGAAACAACATAGAAATATCATCTCGCATAGCGCAGTCAAAGGCAAGTTTCCAGCGCATGAAAACCATCTTAACAAATAAGCGCATCTCCATCCAAACAAGAAAAAGGGTCCTTCAGTGCTACATAGAACCTATTCTAATGTATGGTTGCGAGGCGTGGACGGTGTCAAAGCAGATAGAAAAGAAACTGAAAGCAACAGAAATGTGGTTTTTAAGACGAATGCTCCGCGTCTCTTGGACAGAAAAGAAATCAAACAAAGAAGTTTTAGAAGAAGCCCAAGCAAAACCATCAATAATTAACAAGGTGAGGAAAAGGCAAACAACATTCTTTGGCCACATGATGAGAAGAGCGGGACTAGAACATCTAGTGACAACAGGAATGATTGATGGGAAACGCAGTCCAGGAAGGCAAAGAGAAAAAATGGCAGACGGGATGAAGGAGTGGCTACAAATATCAAAGGTTACAGAGATGATGAAACTAACCAGAGAAAGAGAGATATGGAGGGACATGATCACCAACGCTATGAGGCATGGTACTTGATGATGATGATGATGATTTTAATTTTACTAGTTAGACATTTGATTGAGTATAGAAGGGTAACATATTTGTGAAAGACAAAATGAGATATTACTTTTTGAAGTCACAAGGGAAATTTAGTTTGGTTACTGTGTAAAACATATACATGATGATGTACTTGTAGATTATAAAGGTGAAGAACTCATTCGCTCATACACAATTGACATCAAACATATCAGATTCGCATGTATATATATAAATTAATAGTCTAAAAAAGGCGAGCAAATGAATACCTCTCATTTTGTGTTTTATGTACGATTAGTCTACCACTGCATGATGATCTTTCATATCGGGGGAAGAGAGGGTGTTTTTCAAATTTCAAATAGGCTGAACTCTTGCCTACAGTGGTCTAAAAAACTTTGACTTTTGCATTACCATTTACTTCTCTCTTTTTCCCTCCTTCACCAGATGTTGTTGGAAAAGTTAAAAGGTACAAAGCCGCACCTGGCTGACTCTACAACGGTGTCTGAGTTTGTTATAGACGACGGTGAGTTCATTGAAACTGTTTCGCTTACTGGTTAGGTTTTTTCTATACCTAATAATGATGATGATGATAATAATGAGACTGAAATTATTTTTTAAAGCAACATGCACATATCAAGAGGCAATGCTTTGTTCATGTTTACTTCATGTCAAATAAATTGGCATACCTTGTGAGATCATTTTTCTCAAAAGGTGGTTTTTGAATGGTGCATTTTGAAATAATTTAAGGTGCTTTTTTCACCTTTGTGCATTGGTTGTTGACAACCAGTTATTTCTTTTTCACACCTTTCAGTTCAAACATGTTTTAAAAAATTGCACGAGAAAGAGGTGTTTTACAGTATATCTGATACAAAATCCTGGCTAATTATTCCCCAGTCTTTTGTCGGATTCTTATTCAAAAAAGTTTCATGTGATACTGTTTGTTTTCAAGTGATGAATAATGTAATTTTGTGTGAAGGAACAGATTTTTCTCTCTTCCCTTTTTACATAACAATGCCTCTTAGTTAGAATTTATCTTTAAGGGCCATTTCTAAAATCATTGACTTCTGTATTTAAAAAAAATAAGTCATGTATCCTATTTATGAGACTGAATTTAGAGTTATATGAGAAGATCCAGTTAGGTGAAAGTTGCCTTTAGAATATCAAGTGAGCCCTTCATTGACCAGCACACCTTGATGCCTGGTATCAATCTTCAATTTTTAGGTGTGTAACAGATCTTTGTCTAGAAGCTGGGAAATAGCATAGAATTCATGTAGTTTCTTGCTTTGAGATATGAAGCAAAAAAAGAAAAGCCTATTTTTATCAGTTCTTGTATCTATGTGGATATGGGTTGGGTTTTTTTTTCACACCTTATAAAACAATAGTGGTACATTAGATATATGACAAAAATTCATGACACAGCCTAAACTTGAGTTGAAAAAAAAACAACAAAAAAAACAAGGGAAAGTAAAACTAAAATAGATTTGTGTGGCGAGGTATGTAATGGAAGTCTACCTCACAAATGCTGTGTGCCTTGTGCAATAAGCATCCTAACTGTTGGTTCTCCGACACTCGGTGACAATCATGGGACTAACTTTACTTTTTTTTATTATATATTTTCCCCCTTGTACCTTTGACAACCAGACGGTGAATTCCCAGTTCCTGAGGGCATGGAAGACCAGGCCACCTCGAGCCAGGAGAGAGCGGACGCCATCTTCTTCAAGCGGACGTTCTCCCCGCACCTGCACGAGCTGGCGGCGGCCTGTCTGGAGACGGACCCACAGCTCAGGTACCGGCCATTAAACCCTGTGTCGATAATACGTGTTTGAAACCGTATGAGTGAACGCTTCTGTGTTACTTTGCTTTCTGATCATTATAATTGTCTGATGTCTTGTGTTTGTTTTTTTTCATTTTTGGTCACAGTTTGAAGTGTTAAAGTGTTTTGCACTAAGTTTTCTTGCACTCTATTGACCTTTATTGTTGTTATTATTATTATTATTATTATTATTATTATTATTATTATTATTATTATTATTATTATATTATTATACTAGCTGGGATGCCCGGCTTCGCTCAGGTTTTGGGACACTGTACGGATATAAAATGTTTTTTTAAGGTTATACTTATTACTAATAGAGATAAAGCTTGGATTTTGGGACACTGTGCACAACTAAAATGGTAAAACATAGTTGTAAAGATAGAAGTTTAAAGCCAAAAAAGGTAAACAAATTAAATGTGATACAAATGGCTGCACCAATTAAAAGGGCATATCACGCTAGGATATTTACAGGATTTTTTTGTAGATAACATTTCTTTTAGATCCATTTTACCCCCTTTTTCGATGATAGTCGACGTAGATCCATATAGAATTTAAATTGGGTTCGAATGTTTTTAAACCCCGAAAGATCCCCATTCGATAGATCTAGAATTCAGTATTATAACCCGAGCAGAGCCCCGCACGTGAACATGTTGAATGGAAAGAATAAAAAAAAATATGTGTAGATCTATGAGTAGTAGAAGTCTAGATCTAGTTATTTGATTTAGCTTTTAGATCCATGTTTATCCCCTTTTCGATGATAGTCGAGTTAGATCCAGATAGAATATAAACTGCGCTCGAATATTTCTAAACCCCGAAAGATCCCCATTCGATAGATATGGAATTCAGTATTATAACCCGAGCAGAGCCCCGCACGTGAACATGTCGAACGGAAAGAAAAAACATAAATTATATAGATCTATAAGTGGTAGTGTTGACATTAAATGGGTTTAAGAGAACAATAATAATTACGGCAAGAAATCTCAACTATTGAAATAGAGCCCCGCACCGATTTGAACATAGCCCGCTTTCACTTACGATTAGCTAACTAAAATCAAAAACAGCAATGGCTGCTTGATCGACGAATCAATTTCAATTCCTAAAATCTAATTAATGCTGTATGCGTCATCGTGAAAAATAAATGAACCAGCCTAAAGAATTCAGACAATCCTAAGATACCAATATATATAAATTTCAAGTTTGTACCTTGAGTAGTTATGGTGGAGAAGACGATGATAATTTCACCATTTCACAAATATCTAACAAGACAAGCCACTTGTATTAAAACATAAGCAAAAAAAAAAAAGAAGCAAAAAAGAAACAAAAAAAAAAAAAAGAAGAAAGAAAAAAAGCACTTGCGGTTACAGATAGAACGTATGCCGGCCTATGATTAGCTGAAATATAATAATATGCATAGGTCTAGGGTTGAAATGAGTTGACTTCCGGAGTAGTACTTGGAATGTAAACAAACCTCCATGAAACAAACACATGAGTGAGTGGCCCGGTTTCTCGGCTTCTCTTTCTCTCACTCTCTCTCTCTTACTCTCTGTCTCTGTCTTTCTATCCCTCTCACTCACACACACACACTCTCTCTGCCTCTCTCTCTCGCTCTCCCTCTCTCTCTCCCTTTCTTCCTTTCTCTCTCCCTCTCTCTTAAAATGAAGACGAAGAAGAAAGAGTAAAAAAGTGTTCATTATTTCTCATTAACCATTGTTTAGCTGAGATAAAGCCTTTCAATAAGTACTGGTAAACTGATGTGCCAATTCAGCGTTGTAATGAAATTAATAAATGCATACAATGGAACATAATGATGTCACCAACTAGTGCAATGTACTTACTAAATCTATATTAAACAAAAAAAATAAGCTCAATTTTTGCTCACCACTACTTTCTCATCCAGTGCAATGGCACCTTAAGAATTTATAATTACTATTAATAAAGCAAAAGAAACGGAATTTAGTGGTCCACTTATTTTGCTAAAGTTGGATACATCGTTTAACGGATCAGAATCGCTTTGTGAGTTATAGAAATATGATGTATGTTACACAGAAATTAGCATTTTGAAATATTTCACCCATTTAATAATTCTTATCAAATTTATACCTTCTATTATCTCTGCATTTCCCCACATCGTAAACCCTTAAGTAGAGTGTGAAGAGTTTATCCTAGTTCTGGATCCAGATCTAAATAGGCTCAATCTATTTTATTTTTCTTTGTATAACTTCACCACCTTTGATCTTAACCTGCTTTCAAAGTCTTTTATCTACATGTCTACGATTTTGTTCAGCATATATTTAGTTTATTTACCAAATAGCTATTTTCAATGTCTATTATCTACAAGATCTATTTTCAATATTTTACCTCACATCTTTTTTCAACATCTTTTCTTCATCGAATTTGTCCTGCTCAGATTTGACAATGGAAGAGGAAGACGATTTTTCTCGGAAGATGAGCGAAGTGTCCATGCTAGACGACTGGCTGTTCTGATTTCTGTCGCGGCATCCTGTGGATGTGAAGAAATTAATAGACCAAAGAAATAACAGCCAATATCTTGCAGCATTAGATCCTCTTGTGAAATAGTCAAGTCTTTGGCTTGGATATTAGGTTGAATGGTCGACTTACTTAGGTCTATTTTCAAATTTATTGATGCGGGTACATCAACATAAGGTTTGGAATTGAAAAGAGTTATTATATTTTTGTTCTTTTTCAAACTTGGTTTAGGAACATATCAAAAGCAAAAGTTCTTTTCCTGTCTTAAACTAAAACAGAATTTTTTTTTTTAATATTGGACCAGTGAGCAATTTTTTTTAGTATTTGACATTGCCTCAGTTAAAGTCACATGACAAAGAAAGAATGCAGTTTACCTAGTTTGTTTCTTCTGAGAAAACTTTACTGAACTAAGTTTTGAAAAATCTGCTCTTTAATTGTGTACACTGCAGAATTCGATGCATCTGTAGCAGATTTCCACGACTTAGATGGGCTCTTTTTTCCTAGGACTTCTTTTAATAAGTTCCTGTTACCGTCCAAGAAAAAAGGTACACAACTCAATTTTGTTTTCCTTTATGTCCCCTTGAGATTGACTCAAACATTGTGGACTGAATGTCGTCGGTCGGTCTGCTTACAGCTAGTATATCAGTATTTACTCCAACAAGTGTTTCAAGGCAACCCGTGTTTCTGTTGTATATCTCCTGTGCCTAGATGGGCTCTCAAACATACCAGATATTTAATTATCATTATTTTCTGTGTTGACGATGATGTTGGTCGAGTGAAAGTTTTCTGTTGAGGGATCTTCCAAGAACAGAATCACTGGCAAGTTGGAAACAGAGCTGAAATTTAAAGCACAAATTCAAGACTTTGAGATTTTTAGAAGAGCCACTCTTGTTAGTTTTTAAAAAAAAACATTTTTTTTAATTACTGTTTTTTATTTTTATTCCTATAATTCCAGCTCTTTGCTTTTTTAATAAGTTTCAAATGTGTGCCCACATGTTTGAATTCTTTTTTTAAATGATAAAGTTTTACCCAAAAACAATTAAAGAAATGCTATTTAATATTGATCCAAAACTGTTGCTGAAAACTTTTCTTTTGTTTATATATTGATCCAGAACTGTTGCTGAAAACTTTTCTTTTGTTTATTATATCTTTTCCAAATCACAATATATGGATTGGTTAGGAGTTGGGGTGAGGAAGGGGGTTGTTGTTTGTTTTTAAGAAGAAAAAAAACAACAACTCACCAAACTGCTAGAACTGGAATGTAAAGAAGATAATCATTTTTGTTGAATTTGGTCTGAAAAATGTATTGGTTTTAAAGATTGTGAAAAGGCTGATTGTGTGTTGGTTTTTATTTACTTCTTTCAAATTCAACTGTTTGCTGTTTTAACTTGTTTCAATAGTTGTGCTAACATGCTTCTTCCATAATATATTTTTCTGCCTTTAGCCAATGAAAAAAATGGTATTTAATTTAAGGATTAGGAAAGGAACTGTAGATGAGAAAAATAACTTGTTTACTTTTAGTGTTGAAGCGCAGTGTATACGACATAATGGTTTACCTATAGTTTTAAACTGGTTACGAGATTTTTTTTAAAATAAGCGACAAAGTATGTACAGTTTAACCAGTTAGACTTGAGGAATGCAATCACAAAGAATTACAGTTGAACCTGCACATGGCCATCTCTGCATTTTATAGACATGAAAGTGGTCGCCATGGATAGGTGAATGGAAGGGTGAGTTTGACTGTACATTGCATTACTTAGTCAGAAATCTTAAGTCTTGGATTTTTGTGAGCTTTTCAAGCCAAAGTTTCTGCAGTGAATATTGCTAACCAGTATGAAAAAGATAACATTGCTAATGGGAAAATCATATTATTAATGACAGCTAGCAAAATAGCTTTGCAGAAATCCTAGAGGTGTGTCTGATTTTTAATAGAATTGAGGTCTTTCACCAAAGTTGCACAACTCTTTGCGATGTTGCATACCCTATAAAGAAAAGATACTTTGTTTTTTATTTAATTTCTTTCTGTTTTTACTTGTTTTTTCTTGTCACAACAAATAATTATATGAACATAGGTGTCTTGCACTTTGTTGATTTTTTTTTGTTTTTTTTTCAAGAAATATTTGCAAGGAATGATCAGTTCTGTGATTATTTGAATGATTAATTTCATTTGTCGCAATAGGGTCTAATTATTTTGTAAAAGATATACCAGTATTTTACTTGCTTCACCCGTTTCTTGGCCTCTTGTTGTTTTTTTCCCCTTAATTTATTATATATACCTTTGTTTTGTCTATGTCAGGAACTGAATTTACTGGTGGTTTGCGAACATATTATCAACATTAACATGTATAATTTATTGTTTGCGACCATGAACATGAATGAGTCCATTTTTGCGACCATGAATATGTATAATCGTTTTGTGCAACCTTAGACATGAATAGTTCTTAATTCATTGTCATGTTACGTTTATTTGTTTTGTAGTCCATCAAAAGGAATAAAGACTGTATATTGAAGTATTTATTAAATGTTTTAATGGGTGTGTGTTTTACGTTTGTTTTTGTTTTGTTTTTTGTGTTATTTTTACTCTTGACCTCCTTCCCTCTAACATCTGTGGCTGTGAGTGCAGTCTTTGAGTTCTGGTTTTGTGCAATTGGAAAAATTGCACTGGTAAAATAAGGAGAGAAAGGGAAAGGAAAAAAAGAAATATTTTACGCAAGTGGAACTTAGGTCTGTGATACATTTCTCTTAACCCTTTCACGACACAGCACAAGACAGAAAGTGGAAGAGAGGTCTGTGATACATTTCTCTTAACCCTTTCACGACACAGCACAAGACAGAAAGTGGAACTAAGGTCTGATACATTTCTCTTAACCCTTTCGCGACACAGCACGAGACAGAAAGTGGAACTAAGGTCTGATACATTTCTCTTAACCCTTTCACGACACAGCACGAGACAGAAAGTGGAACTAAGGTCTGATACATTTCTCTTAACCCTTTCACGACACAGCACGAGACAGTCTGGCTTTGATCAGCACAACACAGCACTTGTTAGTACGTTAGGGTCAAACTTTTTTTTCTCTCAGAAATGACAGTGATCAAAGGGAATGAATCATGTAATATGGATACGGATAGAAAGCAAACAGACAATTATAGAACTTGAGATGTAAAAAGAAATATAGATATATGTATATATATCATTTTATATGTTGGATCTATCTAAAATCTAGATGTAAATTAACATTTAGATAGAGAATAGAAAGAGAGAGACAGACAGACAGAGAGATGCAGAGTTAAAGAGAAAGGGAGAGGGAGATAGATAGAGAGGCGAGAAAGGGGGAGAGGGGGGGGGTACAGAGACAGAGAGAGAGAGGGCGAGATCTCTACCAAACATTTCACTCCCAACACCGACCAATCTTTAAGATACGGTTATTATGCCAAAGGTGAAATTGAAGACACGTATTATTCTGGTCCTTAAAAAAATGCTGCAACTGGATTTTTAATTTTTAAACATTAACCAAAAACTAAAAACAGAAAAACAAATTCAAAGTACTTTAGCCAAGTGATAGTTATTCAAAGGTTTGCGTGTCAGTTTGTCTGTACATGATGTTGGCGTGATCCTTAAAGTGAGACCTCCTTCAGTGTAGGCCAAGTCGTAATGGCAAATGTGCACACATAAAATTATTCACATAGAGAGGGTAACGATCGAGGCCTTATTAACTACAAGTACAAGCCAAGTCACTCAATTGACTATAGTGAACACATTAATCTTCTACAAAGCAAGGGTCTCAGTGATCTTCTTTCAAAATTCTACTATGGTTAGCACAGAACAATACTTTGGTTCAGCCTAAGCATTTTAGACCAAGAATGTAAACTGTCCTAACTTTGCCTCATATTTCAATGGTAAACCTCACTTTGGTTCTAAATGCAAATGTTCGTTTATTTCGGTGACCCTGTCTGTTATTTTGGGGTAGCCTCACGCAGTAACGATCTATAATTCTATGTATGTCAAAACTTTACAGTTGTAAGACAAGAAGGATAACCGGTTAGAACCAGTAGAAGTTAACTAGGTTAATACTTCGTGTTCATCCCATTCAGCCTACACAGCGACAATGTTAAGTGACTCAATGATGCCTAATAGTTTTGAGATTTAGGTCAGTTTAAGTCTTAATGTAAATGTTTGTCCCACTTCGGTGACTTTGCCTATCGGAAGTCTCGCCTTAAAGGCATGTTTACACTTTAAAAAAATAAAAAATAAACGTTCAACTTGAGTTAGCCTAGGTGAACTGAAAATGTATATTGCTTTAGTATGTAAGTATGCATGTATGGGATTGCGTATGTATGTTTGTATGATTTAAAATGTACAAACAAAAACGGTTTTGAAAAAAAAGGGGGAAACGGAGGGGGGGCGGGGGGGGGGGGGGGGGGGTAAAGTAGTAGACTGTCACTGGAACATCTAATCAGAGGGCTCGGGTTCGAATTTCGAACAAGCCGCTCTGTTCCCAATATCGTTGTTTTTAGTATAGTTTGACACAATGAAATTTTTAGATCCCCGCTCTATTACTGTAAAATTGTCAGGTGTTTGTTTTGGACACTTCTACGAAACGTTCTAGTTGCTTGAAAACTAAACAATATTCCATGCCCTGGATCTAGAAGCTGCTTGTGTCTCACGGGTTGGGTTGGGTTGGGTTGGTTTAACGTCCAACACCCTTGTGTCTCACAGTCGTTGACTACTACGTGTAGCATAAAGCAGTTCATACCGCAATAGGGTTGAGAAGCAGACATTAACATCACCATATCTGTTGACCCCTAAACAACAATAAGACCTGGACGGGAGCCTCACAAAACATCGCACAGCTGTCAACCCAACTTTCAAAGTGGGCAAATTCAGTTCAATTCAGTCCCTTGACTCGATGGGTGAGTTAAGGGAGTGAGTTGGTTGCTTAGCGTCCAACATCCGCACTATATAGGCTGTATTGTAGATGGCCCCCAAGATAAACATCTGATAATTTTGCGTTTTCATTATTTGTGCACAAATTTCCTTATGGTCCTTTTAGAAATTTCCTAAAATAAGTTTTCTGCAACTTGTAAGTGTAACTATTCTGGCCAAATTAGGTTTGAGCAAAATAGTCGTAAAAAACACTACAATGTCTACAGTTTTTTTTGTTTTTTTGTTTTGTTTTTTGAGGCATACGCTTGGCATTTCTGACATGGTGACGAAATATTTCATGAATAGAACACGCTACTCCACCAAAGATCTATGCAAAATCTCAAGTGGTTTGTTTGTTTGTTTGTTTTTTGTTTAGTGTTCAACGTCAGTACTATATAGGCTATAAGGCATATCATGGATGAGTCCCAAGACTGATGTCTGACAGTTTTATGTGGTGCCACACAAAGAGGTAAGCTTCCCTTTGAAACATGTACACAATAGCAGGTGGTTTGTTTTCTGATTAGCGTTTAATGGTTAAACTCCATGTAGACTACATTATGGAAGGATCCCAAAGCTACCGTCTGATTATTTTACGTGTTACCACACAGAGACAGTGCAAGCTACCATGACTCCTGTCTCAGTCGGTCAGATTAACCTGACACCATAACCTCGAAATCGGGCAAATAAATTTTCAACCGATTGAGCAAGGGACATCCTGTTTCAGAGACCAACGCTCAGACACTTGCGCCAATCCACCCCCCCCCCCCCTTACGATGTCCCTCTAATGTGCTCTAAAAGGCTCTGCCCCACCAAAGCGTCCAAATTAATTGCCAAAATGTGTAAGAAAATGGTTGCAAATACGCGTTTTTGGCATACGATCGTCAGCTCTACCACAGTGACGAAATGTTACACCAGAAGAGTTTACGCTCCCCACCAGAAACAGGTACAAAATCGCAAGTGGAATGAGCGGGTTGTGTATTCATTGAACTAACGTTATCTCATTTCAGATAAGATAAGGATCAAAGCCAACACGTTTGCTTCTGTACAGACTTGTAGGACAGACTACTAGAAGGTAAAGGCATGACACAGTGCGTGCTTTATTTTAGCACGCAGCTTTAGAATTAGATTGTTACAGGCGAGATAACTGGGATAACAATTGTGATGTTTTTACCTATACTTAGCCTACGACATGTAAAGATAACTTCACATTGTGAGGTCCGTTATTGTTAATTTGCGTGGGGAAAAAAAAAAAGAAACACCAAAACACACACAAAGAACTTCGTATCTAATAGGCCTACAGGGATGGCAACGCTGTTTGTTGTTGTTGTTTTTTTGTTTTTGTTGTGCTTTTTGGTTGTGTTTTGGTTTATTTTTTTAAATTCATAAACCATAAGATAATCTTTTGCTTTTGTCCTCTAAAGATGAATAAGTGGATGGAAAGAAATACAGATAAATAAATGTAAAAACAGAGAGAATTTGATAGAGGAAAAGAGGGAGAGAGAGAGAGAGAAAAAGAGAGAGATAGAGAGAGAGAGAGAGAGAAAGAGAGAGGGAAGGAAGAGAGACAGGGACCGACAAAGTCCAGACTGATAGAAGAGAGAAAGAGAGAGAGAGAGAGAGGGGAGAGAGAGAGTGAGAGAGAGAGAGGGGGAGAGAGAAGAGACAGGTAGGCCCTACTTGCAATTCTAAACAACAAGGAGACATGAGTAATAACAGGACCGGTAAATGGTGATTATTGATTTAAAAATATTTTTAAAAAATCCCACAAAACAACCCATTAAAAAATATCAACAACGACACCAGACAAACTGTCAACTAAACTTTGCTACTTATTTTCCATGTATATGCATGTTCCAACTTATTTGCTTTCATTAAACGAGAAACACTGTTGCTTGTTTTTGTTGTTGTTGTTGTTGTTGTTTTTTAGGCTACATTTCGGACATGGCCAAGAGCTCAACTGTGGACTGTATCAAAGATCAAATGATTTGCTGTGCTCAATAAGTAAGAATCATGTTTAAAAAAAACAACAAAAAACAAACAAACAAACAACAAAACGAAATCTTGGTACCCCCGCCCTCTCTCGTGTGTGACAGCACATAAAAATAATAGCCTAATGAGTGCTAAGCTATAAGGTTGGACATTAAACCAATTCATCTCTCTCGTTAAAAGTTTCTCACAATACTTCTCGTGTTAGGTTGTTTATAACAAGAGCATCAAGTTGCCTCGTGTAAATTGCGTACCTTCAAAATACAATCGTTGTACTTGACTGTACTGTAGGGGGCCTACATCAGTTGAGTGACCTTTGCCTCAATCTATTTTTAGGTAAACATGATAATCTAGTCACATGACCCTACTGCTGGTGGATTGTAAACACAAGACATCGAGGACCTTACGTCCACTCGCGATCAGGCTACATGTAGCAGCTCAGGCCTAGGCCCATGTTGTGCAGGCCCCCAGAGAATTCATAGACTGGGAAAAAGACGCTATCTTTGGTCTAAATTTATTTATAACCTGTAGACTTTTCTCGTCTAATAGATCTACATTCTAGATCTAGATGCAGGTTCAATCATCTTCTAGACTCCAAACAAAATCAATGTGATCCACCTTTCCAAAGAAATAACTTTAATCTGAGAGAAGCCATGCCAAACACCATGCTCAGCAGGCGTCAGATAAATGTACAGCGAGATAACTTGATCTCGATTTGCAGGTGAGGAACTGGATCTCTATTAATAATTAGATCTATTAATCGATGATAAACATCGACTTAGAATCGACATAGATCTAGATGTAGGTAGATCATTATTGTTCATCCATCACACTGTGCAGAAATCTCTTTGTTCATGCATTAAGATCCAGATCTAGCCCTGGGGTAAAACATCAGCTTTGAATGAAGGAGGTCTATGGTTCGAGCCCGTCTCTGGTGACTTAATCCTCTACAGATTGAGTTGGTGTCAGTTGGTCGGTAACCAGCTGAGACAGTCATGGTATCCCCGCACTGTCTCTGTGTGGTAAACCTTTTTAGATGATAGCCTATATAGATCTAGTGATGAATTTGGAAGCTAAGCAAAAGCACTTCAATAAGAACTTTCTGTGGGGTTCAAATGTACTAAATTGCAGTGGTCTATGAGTATATTGATTTTTTAAACTCATGTACATCAGATATTGTGATAGTTACAAAAGATGCACATTCCTAGCCGCACATAGTGATGATAGTTTCAACTGTTTTGAATCAGGGGGATACATCAGTGCTACTTAATGCTAAGATGAGATTGGAAAAGCACAGGCTGATCAATAGTATCAGGCCTGTAAATTGTTGGAGGGTGGGATGGCCAACTGGCCCAATTAGTAGAGCGCTGGTCTCCAGATTTGGAGATGTGTGATTCAAACCCTGGCGATCGGTTCAAGATTTATTTGTCTGATTTTGTTCCCTGTAACTGGTCGAGTTGGTGTCTGTATTTGACTGGCTGAGACAGGAGTCCAGGTCTTACTACCCTGTCTTCTGTGTGGTAGTACATAAAAGTGTCAGACATTAGTCATAGCCTTTAACAGGGCTGCCACTCATCCATGGATCCACCGATTTTCTGTGGTTTGGCGAATAGTCCGTGGATCAATTTGCTATCCGTGTTTTGGTCATTTTTGGGTCTCTTTCTGTACAGAGATCTGGCAATTTCCTGTGAAATTTTAAACTGCTGAAGACATTTACGCCAAACAAATTTCCGTAAAGGTGGCAGTGATTATAATCTTTTGCGGATCTGCGGAAATCCGCAATTTTGTCCTGGCCGCATTTTGCCCCTATTCTTTTAAAGTTCGCAAATCATGGAATTTGCCTTTTGAGTGGTATCGAAATGAAAACATGTCATCCGATCTGACCCGGTAGCGAAATAAATGCATTATTGGAACACAACTTAAGTTGCGATGGTTTTCTTTGAACGGTATGGATGATAATTTTATTACCTGATCGGGTCTGTATGCAAAAAAATTTAATGTGTAGCTGTAATACAACGCAAATCGCCGAAGTTTACCTTTGAGCTGTATCGATAATAGGTCTACAGTGTCAACGGATTGAACCTGTGTCTGTTAAAATAATGTGATAATGCAAATACATATATATATATATACATGTCTCTAAAAGCGCCAGTTACTCCTGCGACTGGTAGTGTCCAGAATAGGTTGCTTTCGTTTTGACCCGCTCTTTATTCATTGTAACATACTTTCTAGTTCCAAGCTTAAAACCAAGTGTATCCACGATCGTACTTTTTAAAAATAATGTTACAATTCAGGGACAGGAAATTGTTTTTTTCCCACCTATTCGGCCCTCGAGCAACCATCGGAGGAAAGAAACCAAAAAGTAAACCGCAGAAGTCACGAGGGCCAAAAATTCGGTAATAAGAATAATTATATTATGCTTCAGATTTTTTGGGTAACTTCTGTACATTTCCGAGCATAAGAGAAATCCCCGATTTGCCGCCCATGTCAATTCAAGACGGTACCTCGAATTGAAACAATCCGATCTGCCGTTTCCTACTTATCTAAGGCGAATAGATGGCATGGTTATCTCAATTGAATGTTTTTGACACTTGTGAGTTTGAAGACCAAATGATTGAAATGTTAAGCCCAGTTGGTTTGAATTTTTGATGGAAGAAAATTACCGAAAAATGACAATTTTCATCTACAATCGACTGATGGCAATTTGTGTAAAAACTTATCTGAAGATCAAAATTTAGTGCGTATCAGATCTATGTAAAATTTTAGTCTAGGCTGTATTTCTGGGTGCATATCGATCGTGGACCTTTAAATTTTCTTTTTAGGTCTACAATTTCAGTTATAATCTATTGAAGTATTAATAGTCTGCAAGGCTTGAGAGATAAGCCCTTGGGTCATTAAATTGTTCATTATCGATTCATTTTGTGAAGTGGTAAGGAAGAAATACAGAAAGGGGACTCAAACAAAGCCAGTATGTTCCAATCCCTGGAGCTTAAACTTTAAGTGGCTAGAAGGAAAAGTAGTTGTGAAAATTATCCCATTGAGTGTTGTTGAGTCGATTGTGAAAATTGATGTAAATGAGAAAGCACAGTGCATCTGCTTTCTAAACTTCTCCGAGGGCCATATTCAGGCGCTAAAATTACAACAGTTCTTCAGCTTGAGGGGGCCGTTGGCCCCCATACCCCGTATCGGGCGTTGCTCTGGACCAATTGGGGTCCTCTTCCGCCCCCAGATCCCCACTCTGAAAATCAGTGGATTTTATCAAACGTGAGTGGCAGCCCTACTTTAAAGTGCTGACATTTGACTTAAACTCGTGTACACTGTAATGCAACTGATGCCGTTCAGTGGCTGAACAATGGATTCAGGTAGCACATCCTCGAGGTCCCAGCTGTGCACACATTCACTCAGCTAAAAAGTGAAACGCCAAGGCTATTCAGGGGCTTAAGCTTATTTTTAGGGGAATTTTTTAAACTAAAAACATGGAGCTAAGGTTTTGTTTTTTTATTAGAAAAGAATGTGCCTGAAAGGTTACAATAAAAGAATTATTTTAAAATAACAATTACCTTTAGGAGACTGCCATAGCATATTTACTTACGTGGGAAGAAAGATAAAATGGGAGATTCAGACATTGAGATGAAGGGTAGTGTTAGGAAGCATTTGCATGAGTAGAGAATCAGCTGTATTTGCTAATACTATTTTTTTTTTATAATATTTTAATGGTGCTCATCATGACAGTGGTTTATGCATTTGGGTAGATGTATAGGCATTAAAACACTTTTGACCTCATTGTGAGGTATGTTTTTCTTTGTCTTTCAAATTAGCATAAAACATATGTAATTACGGTGGCATGCTAGCCATAAATTGATTAACAGATAAGTTGAACTCTAGACTAGCCTTATTCTTGCAGATTTTTCAACCTGATTTTAATGATTGATGATTCTGCTTTAGTTTAAGTGAAATCGTCCTCCTATTTGACATGGCTTTCAGTTTCAGAGAAATGTAAACTTTTTATCTTTTGAATTCTGACATCTTAATCATTTTGTTTTTGTTTTAAAGTGATAAGCATGTTAAAATTTTAAGGTTTTGCCTTTATTATTGATCTTTGTGTATAAAAACTGCTCCTTTTATATAGACTTGTTATCAGAAGTATACTATTTGTCACATTAGATGTAGATAAAGAAGATCCTTAACCTACTTTGGTCATCAGTCTTATCAGTTTATCTCAGATTTTTACACATGCCCTGATCAATCTATTTGAGCCCTTTTATAGTTTACTGCCTACAGATTTTCATCTCATAACGTTCCACAACTTTATCAACTGATTTTTAGTGGTAATTATCACACAATCTAAAATAGCCGTCAACAAATGGAAAATATTCCCAACAAATGAAAAGACTCAAGTTTTCTTTTCACTTATACATTTTATTGAAGTTTCCAAAATATCTTGAATCATGGTGTACTGAGTAATTAAAAAAGCTTCATCAATATTTCTCAACAGTCTTATGCTTTTTCTTACCCATCTTTATCGTAAAAAATTTGTTATTGGGTGGGATAACGTGAATCTACTAGATCTTAAGGAAGAATCTATACATACTGCAACAAGACCCGAGAACAAGATACCCAAGACTTGGTCGGTCACACAATACTTGTCTGATCTGGACAGTTAGGGAGAAAATGCTGTGGCCAGAGCAGGGCTTGAACATGTAACCTTCTTAGTAGAGACCACATGCTCTACCATTGGGTCGCAGCACCTCTGAAAGCTCTTTTAGTTGTAGTTCAATTAACAATGCTCAGTATATCATACTGTAAAAGTCTCAGAGCATCCTTTACTTCTCTTAGTTAATGTACTGGTTACCTGTGAACAATCAACAATCAAGAAAATCATTATGTATACAATTTCAACATAATGTCAATAGCTAACGAAAAATCTAATTCTTGAACTTTTAACAAACGTAAACAGTCACAAATTGCGTGTTAATTTGCGTGGAAAAAAAAGAAACACCAAAACACACACAAAGAACGTTCGTATCTAATAATTATGCCTACAGGGATGGCAACGTTGTTTGTTGTTGTTGTTTTTTTGTTTTTGTTGTGCTTTTTGGTTGTGTTTTGGTTTATTTTTTTATAATTCATAAACCATAAGATAATCTTTTGCTTTTGTCCTCTAAAGATGAATAAGTGGATGGAAAGAAATACAGATAAATAACTGTAAAGACAGAGAGAATTTGATAGAGGAAAGGAGGGAGAGAGAGAGAGAGAGAGAGAGAGAGAGAGAGAGAGAGAGAGAGAGAGAGAGAGAGAGGGGGGAGAGAGAGAGAGATGTAGTGAGAAAGAGAGAGAGAAAAAGAGAAAAAAAGAGAGAGAGAGAGAGAAAGAGAGAGAGAGAGAGAGGGGAGAGAGAGAGAGAGAGAGAGAGAGGGGGAGAGAGAAGAGACAGGTAGGCCCTTGCAATTCTAAACAATAAGGAGACATGAGTAATAACAGGACCGGTAAATGGTGATTATTGATTTAACAATATTTTTAAAAAATCCCACAAAACAACCCATTAAAAAATAACAACAACGACACCAGACAAACTGTCAACTAAACGTTGCTACTTATTTTCCATGTATATGCATGTTCCAACTTATTTGCTTTCATTAAACGAGAAACACTTTGTGGTCCGTTATTGTTAATTTGCGTGGAAAAAAAAGAAACACCAAAACACACACAAAGAACGTTCGTATCTAATAGGCCTACAGGGATGGCAACGTTTTTTGTTGTTGTTGTTTTTTTGTTTTTGTTGTGCTTTTTGGTTGTGTTTTGGTTTATTTTTTTAAATTCATAAACCATAAGATAATCTTTTGCTTTTGTCCTCTAAAGATGAATAAGTGGATGGAAAGAAATACAGATAAATAAATGTAAAGACAGAGAGAATTTGATAGAGGAAAGGAAGGGGAGAGAGATAGAGAGAAAAGAGAGAGCTAGAAAGAGAGATAGATAGAAAGTTAGAGGGGAGGAAGAGAGACAGGGACCGACAAAGTCCAGACTGATTGGTTGCTGTATAGACATTAACCTAGGTGAGATAACTTCGCTCTACAGCCAAAGATGAAGGGCTGGGCGGGTAGAAAGGGAGACGGCACATGTACACAGAGAGAGAGAGAGAGAGAGAGAGAGAGAGAGAGAGAGAGAGAGAGAGAGAGAGAGAGAGAGAGGAGAGAGAGGAGAGAGAAACAGTGAGACAAAGATAGAGACCAAATATGAGAGAGAGAGACGGAGAGAGAGGGGGAGAGAAAGAG
>RQTK01000619.1:95816-117817 GCA_003991915.1 Elysia chlorotica | reverse complement strand
AGTGACCTTTGCCTCAATCTATTTTTAGGTAAACATCATAATCTAGTCACATGACCCTACTGCTGGTGGATTGTAAACAAGACATCGAGGACCTTACATCCACTCGCGATTAGGCAGTTTAGGCTACATGTAGCAGCTCAAGCCCAGGCCCATGTTGTTGAGGCCCCCAGAGGATTCATAGACTGGGAAAAAAGACGCTATCTTTGGTCTAGATTTATTTATAACCTGTAGACCTTTCTCGTCTAATAGATCTACATTCTAGACCTAGATCTATATGCAGATTCGATCCTCTTCTAGACTCCATTACAAGATCAATGTGATCCACCTTTCCAAAGAAATAACTTTAATCCGAGAGAAGCCATGCCAAACACCATGCTCAGCAGGCGTCAGATAAATGTACAGCGAGATAACTTGATCTCGATTTGCAGGTGAGGAACTGGATCTCTATTAATAATTAGATTTATTAATCGATGATAAACCTCGACATAGATCTGGAGATCGGACTTGATCTAGATGTAGGTAGATTATTATCTTTCATCAATCACTCTCTGCAGAAATCTCTTTGTTCATGCATTTAGATCCAGATAGCCCTGGGGTAAAACATCAGCTTTGAATGAAGGTGGTATATGGTTTGAGCCCCGCTCTGGCGACTTTACCCCCCAACCATTGAGTTGGTTTCAGTTGTTCGGTGACCAGCTGTTATGGTATTCCCGCACTGTCTCTGTGTGGTAAACTTTTTTGATGATAGCCTATAGTGATGAATTTGGAAGCTAAGCAACAACACTTCAATTCAATCACAGCTTTCTGTGGGGACCAAGTGTAATTAAAAGTAGGCCTACATCAGATATTGTGATATTTAATTTATAAATAAAAAAAAAATACACACTCCTAGCGGCACATATTTTCAAATGTTCTGAATCAAGGAGATACAACAGTGCCACATGCTAAGATGAAACTGAAAAGGCACAGACTGATCGATAGCATTCAGGCCTGCAAATTGTTGGAGGATGGGATGGCCAACTGACCCAAGTAGTAGAGCGCTGGTCTCCAGATTGGGAGATGTGTGATTCAAACCCTGGCGATCGGTTCAAGATTTATTTGTATGATTTCGTTCCCTGTAACTGGTTGAGTTCGTGTCAGTATTTGACCGGCTGAGACAGGAATCCAGGTCTTACTACCCTGTCCTGTGTGTGGTAGTACATAAAAGTGTCAGACATTAGTCATGGGGCTTGTACACAATATAGCCTTTAAAGTGCTGACATTTGATTTTAAAACAATCTTTAGAACTTGTGTAAACTGAAATGCAACTGATGCTGTTCAGTGGCTAAACAATGGATTCATGTAGCACATCCTCGAGGTCCCAGCTGTGCACACATTCACTCAGCCAAAAAGTGAAACGCCAAGGCCATTCAGCGGGTTAAGTTAATTTTTAGGGGAATTTTTTAAACTAAAAACATGGAGCTAAGGTTGTTTTTTTATTAGAAGATAAGAATGTGTCTGAAAGGTTACTATAAAAGAATTATTTTAAAATAACAATTACCTTTAGGAAACTGCCATGGCATATTTACTTGCGTGGGAAGAAAGATAAAATGGGAAATTCAGACATTGAGATGAAGGGTAGTGTTAGGAAGCATTTTCATGAGTAAAGAATTACTCAATTAGCAGTATTTACTATTTTTTATCTATAGATTTTAATAGTGCTCATCATGACAGTGGTTTATGCATTTGGATAGATGTATAGGCATTAAAACACTTTTGACCTCATTGTGAGGTATATTTTTCTTTGTGTCTTTCAAATTAGCATTTATAATTACGATGGCATGCTTAGTATTGATTAACAAATAAGTTGAACTCTAGACTATAATAAATCCTCCTCCTATTTGACATGGCTTTCAGTTTCAGAGAAATGTAAACTTTTTATCTTTTGAATTTTGATATCTTAATCATTCTGTTTTAGCTTTAAAGTGATAGATAAGCATGTTAAAATTTTAAGGTTTTGCCTTTATTATTGATCTCTGTGTATAAAAACTGCTCCTGTTAGTGTGGACTTGTCGTCAGAAGTATACTATTTGTCACATTAGATGTAGATAAGGAAGATCCTTAACTTACTTTGGTCATCAGTCTTATCAGTTTATCTCAGATATTTACACACACCCTGATCAATCTATTTGAGCCCTTTTATAGTTTACTGCCTACAGATTCTCATCGCATAACGTTCCACAACTTTATCAACTGATTTTTAGTGGTACGTGTAATTATCACACAAACTAAAATAGCCGTCATCTAATGGAAAGTATTCCCAATGAATGAAAAGACTCAAGTTTTCTTTTCACTTTTACATTTTATTGAAGCTTCCAAAATATCTAGAATCATAATGGACTGAGTTATTAAAAAAGCTTCATCAATATTTCTTGACAGTCTTATGCTTTTTCTTACCCATTTTTATTGTAAAAAATTTGTTATTGGGTTGGAGAACGTGAATCTACTAGGTCTTAAGGAAGAATCTATACTGCAACAAGATGACAGAACAAGATACCCAAGACTTGGTCGGTCACACAATACTTGTCTGATCTGGACAGTTAGGGAGAAAATGCTGTGACCAGAGCGGGGCTTGAACATGTAACCTTCTTAGTAGAGACCACATGCTCTACCATTGGGCCACAGCACCTCTGAGAGCTCTTTTAGTTGTAGTTCAATTAACAATGCTCAGTATATCATACTGTAAAAGAGAACATGCTATTCTTCTCTTAGTTACTTTACTGGTTACCTGCGAACAATCGGGGGCGCGGTGTCCAGGGGTAGGACATCGGCTTTCGACCCAAAAGGTCCCGAGTTCTAATCCTGGTGGTTGCGTTCCCTACTGGTTGGGTCAGTGTCAGTATAATGTGACCTGCTGAGACAGGAGTCATGGTATCCCCGCCCTGTCTCGTGTGTGGCAGCACATAAAATTATCAAAAGTCTGTATTGGGACCCGTCCACAATATAGCCTATATAGTGCTGATGTTGGACGTTAAAACCAACTCACTCCACTCACCTGCGAACAATCAACAATACAGACAATAATAATGTATAAAATCTCAACATAATGTGAATAGCTAACGAAAATTCTAATTTTTGAACTTTTTAAGAATGTAAACGTAAACCTTGCGTATTAAAGATTTCTGTAACCAAATTATAAACAATGCTTGAAAAGGATATTTTTGTCTTCTCCCTCCCTGGGCTATGAAGCTCTCTTCCAATAAATCCAAAAGAAATAAATTTATTTGATACATTTACTTACCACAAAAAAACAACCCTTAAAACTATTTTTACTCTGTAAAAGAAAGTTGAAACCTTTTAGAAATGTTATGATGATTTAATCTCATTATAATATAATGTTTTTTTATTGAAGCTTTTTATTTTAATTGTTCATTGACTTAAGGATTGGAATTTTATATTGCACTAGTTTCACCAGTAAATATCTCTATCAAAGGAATTAAACAGGACAGCCAATTCAAATACCTAGCTGGAAACTTAAATTTGAATCCCACCAAGAATAGTACAGGAGTTTCCAGAAATTGAAAGCAGTCTTAACGAACAAAGAAGAACCCCTCAGTAATCTGTCCAAGCCATAATTGTGTATGGATGCGAGGCTAGGAGAGCATGAAACCACAAAAAGATAATTCATAATACAGTTCAAATATTCCTATCAATCTTCTTTGGACATGGGATAAAAAAACCCATAAAAGCTGGACCATCTTATGACAACTGAAATGATTTATGATGGGATGTGCATCACGGGAGAGCAACATGAAAAGATAATGGACAGACATGCAAAATAGATTAATGCGGGGAAAGAGACGCATGCATTGAAAATAACCAAGGACTTTAAATTGTGGAGGAGCATGGTCGCAGTTGCTCGTTGTAGTTCAGTTGGTTTAACGTCCAATGTCAGCACTATGTAG
The DNA here is from genome assembly GCA_003991915.1 of Elysia chlorotica. Lineage (NCBI taxonomy): Eukaryota > Metazoa > Mollusca > Gastropoda > Plakobranchidae > Elysia > Elysia chlorotica. The sequence goes on along the minus strand of RQTK01000619.1, from coordinate 113,873 downwards.
GCAATATTGTGGACAGGCTCCAAGACTGAAATCTGATAATTTTATGTGCTGCCACACAAGAGTCAAGGCGGGGATAGCATGACTCCTGTCTCAGCTGATCACATTAAACTGACACTGACCAAACTAGTAGGGGGGTGAAATCTTCAGGGCTCGAACAACAGGCCTTCTGCGTCGGAAGCCAATGTTCTTCCCCAGGGATAGCCGCTAACACTATAAAATCAAAAGGACATGTTTGTTCTTTTTTTTTTTTTTACTGTAGAGCGCTCTAAGTCTAAGTTTGTTAGGGTAAAGTGTTATAAAAATAAATTTATTATTATTGTTAATAATATTATTACTATTGTTATTAAATTTTATTATTATTTTTGTATTTATCATAACTGTGATTATTATGGTTATTAATACTATTAGCATCAACGTTGTTATCATCATCATCATTTACATATTTACTATACATGTAATCATTATTATTTTGGTTGGTGACCTGCTTAGCAGAAAATCACTACAAACTTTTTCATTGTAAGCACCAATGTTGACATGGGTGAGTTTGGGAAACCAGCAGGTTTGATTCATTAGGTCTACTGGTTTGAATTTTTTTTATCAATATTGTGTGACCAATTGAGACAGAAGTCCCGATATCTCTCTTCTGCCGTCCCGATATCTCTCTTCTGCCTTTTGTAACAGTACATGGGTTGGAATGTTAGAAAGTTACCCTATAAGTTTTTTTAGAATCATTATTTCATGATTTTTCTTGTTTTTGTTGTGTGTTCCAGAATATCTGTGAAAGCCTTGATTGACTACGCCTGCCTGAACACACACATTGATGATGCATGCGAGGAGTTTATCAACTTCTGTGCTGTCTTTGAACATTTGGTTTCACACAGACTTAGGCGTGAGTAGACCTAGTTTTTTGTATTGAAGACAATATGTGTAGCGATCTTATTTAAAATGATGAGTAGTAGCTGTAGTTTAGACTTACCCACTAAATATTAAAAAGAGAATGGTATCAAGAGGTGTTATTTAAATTGGTTACAATTTTGAACTGGATTTGTGAAATATTAAATTGAACCATCACAAGGTGCACGCTCAAAGTATTGTTAGTACACCTGATAGATGGGATATAGTGTACATTTGCCAAGGCATATAATCCTACAAAATTATATTATATCTAGGTTCTTCATGATTTTAACAGGTAAAAATCATTAAATTAGCCTTTAAAAAATTGATTACACAACATTACATAAACACATGGTTAGTGCTATGTAGCCTTGTTTGTCCCAATAAACTGTAAGACAAGAGTGCCTTTCACTGTTTCAGACAAGTCAGGGCCACAACTAACTCATTTTTTACATGGACACAAATATAATATAGACACATTTAACTCTGTATGGTTGAATATTGTGTGTAATCGGGTAATGGTATGTTAAAATTAACCTCAAAATTATTGTGATGGATAATTTAAAGATATTAATTAAAACTTTTAAAATTTACCGTCTTCTTAATAATTTATAACTCACAATTAACATTTTTCAAATATTTTTATATTTGAGGAAGTTATGTTTTTTTTTAATTTAGCAAAGTCAACATTGACAAATGAAAATATTGTTTTTCTTTTCAATATATCAATTTATACATAATTTTGTACAATTCCATATAAGTTTCTAAGCTTAAATTTTAATGATAATATTTATATGAGAATGTTAAGTATGCTGACCATTTGACCCTTTCTGGTCGACTGCTCAGCGCTGTGATGATTATTAAATTGGAATTAGAAGTCTTATGACGAGCTATAAGCTATCACAACGTTGCTAACAAAAGTAACATTGACTTCAAGGAACAAACATAATTTCACCTTTATCTATATCATCTGTGCAGCCAATCAGAAGAAAGTCTGGCTGCCACGACCTGGTCCTCCCACGCCTCGTCACTTCTGGGATGTACTGTTGGACGCACAGTCGCGAGCACATTCTCTCTACTTCCAGTCGTGTGTGCCCAACATTGACGCCATTGAGAGCTTCAAGTCGCCGCAGGCCAAGGTACGATAGGCGCTTTGTGATTTGTGGGACAGCCAGGGGGAGAATCGGGCCCAAATCGGGATTTTTACATTTTAAGCAATTTGTGGTGTGTCAAAAAGCATCAGATGCACTTATATATGTTTCAGGAATTTTACATCAATCGTTTCTAGTAATTTTATAATAAGATATTTCTTTTTTTTATTTGGAAGTTAATTTGTAAATAAAGAGATTTTACCATGTTTATAGGGCTCTTGCTCAAACTAAACTTGTATGAAAATCCCAGAAAGTGTCACAAGACATATTTCTTCAATGAAAAGGATGCCATTTGAATGCATTCATTTGAAATATTTGTCCATTTTTATCAGTTGACACGTTTCACATTTATTCACAAATGAAAAAAAAATTCTTTCATCTGCGTCAAGGGCAGTATTGCTAGCTCATTCAGACTGTCAAAAATTGGGTTCAAATCTCAGCTGGTGCCCCAGTCTACTCTTACAAAACTTAACAAATATTTTAATGACTACAATATATAGTAATATTCTGATCATGACATGATGTAAAGTAGCAAATTCATTTTAAGCTGACTCAGAACTTTTAATGAGAAGTTACATAGTTTGAATCCCTTTTGGGATTTTGTGATCCAGACTTGTAGTTGTAGGTCTACTTGATTTTCAGTTGATAGCCTTGTTATACATTTATAAGGTAACAAAGTTTCTAGAGATGGGAGTTACAAAAATGTTTGGTTTGAGAATGTCAATCACAGGCCCAGTTTGAAAAATGTATGACTCTAAATGAATATTTTTTTACAGATGGAAGTGGGGATGGAAGGAGCTTAATTATACCTATAGCCAATAAGTCTTGATTTATAATTTCAGCTGAGAGCATTCCTGCGTGTGGCGTTGATGGAGAAGCGACTGTCCGACTACATAATGTGGGTGTTGGACCATCAGCTGGTTCTCAGGTGGGTGCACAATGCATAACGGTGTCTAGTCTGTTTCTCTACTCTTTACTCTTCTTCTGTCTCTCATTTCTTCATCTCACCTGCACATAAGTCCCTCTGTCTCTCCTTCATTCATCCCTTAAACATAATTTTTTTTTATATCCTTCTATCATGAGTTTATCTAGCCTTTTTTTGGACTGCCATGACAAACCAGAACATTTCATAAACTAAGGTAACTTCAGACAATACAACATAGTTGTCTTTTTTCCTGTACGTATATTGAGAAATACAAACTTCTATGTTCAATTAAAAAAATAATGCATTTATGAAATGGGCATCAATCATTATCAATGTTAAGAAAGATGTGAAGCAAACACTCATTGAAAATTGTAAAAATAACTAGTATCAAATGACTTTAATTTGATTTTGTGGTTATGAACAGTTTGGAACATGAGTTTATTATAATTTGGTTGAAGTACAAAAAAGTCGTTTTTTCCCTCAATTTTTCTTACTATATTTTGTATCGATTAAAGTCACACGGAAAAAACATTAGAGTGTGAAGGGGGAAACTCTTTAATGCTTTTACCCATTTGTTTATGGACAATGTTGTGAAATAGTCAATGCTGTGTACAATTGATTCCTCTTAATTTGACATGACTTTAATGAATGTTGTATCCATCTTCATACAAACCACTATATTGACGAAGCTTCAGAAAATTTTTAATCTGTCTGCACATGAAAAATTACCTTGAGAATGAAGAGGACAAATCGTTAAACCTATTACCAACTGGTTTATACAAAATGTTGTGAAATAGTCATTACTGTACAATTTCTCCCTAAAACAAACATTTTCTTCCCTGATTTGAATTTGTTGTAATGAATATTGTATCTGTCTCCATAGAAACCACTACCTTGACGGAGCTGTGATGCTGACGGAGCAAGCTGCCGTGCTGTGTGGAGATCTGATCGGTCTAAACGCCATCGATTTCAAGTTGGTTCCTCTAATACATTTTAAAACCCAGTCATTTTATTTTTTTCCATTTTTAAGTTCCTTTATCAAACTTGTGAGCGCCTAAAATAACTAGATTGGGATATTTGTGTAAGGGCTGGATAAGAAGGAAGTTTTCCTTTTCCATTTGATTATTTAATTTCAGGTCATGTTGTTTTGTGGAATATTTGAAATTAAAAAATTGCTATGCAGGTTTTTGTTAGGAATTTTTAAAAAACTGCACTGGTTCAGACTCAGGAAACCAGAAAAAAACTATTTTGCTTCATACATTGAAGAAATTCCATCAAAGCCATACATGTGACACTTGCTACACATTCTTTAAAAAGATAGAAATATATCTGTATATCAGGCAAAAGTCACCGATAGTGATGCAAGTTTTGGGCTAGAGCACTCTAAACATAGAAAAACTACTCTATATTGTCCTTAAAAAATGAAAATGATTATCTCAGGTTCTAGGAATGATAAAGCCATAATTTTTTCAACCTATGAAAGCTAATTTTATGCTTATTGAAATATTGTAAATAAATCTAAAACTAATAATTATATGCTTTATGCATCCTGAATGCCCCACATTAGTTCCAGCCGAACATATGAATTTCATAAAAGGTTAAAATTTATTGTAAAGATTAATCACTTCATCCTCTATTTCTTTCCCACAGTTTTTGTTTAAAAGGGAATGAAAACGAGTTTTTGGGCCCATTGGAAATCAGCTACTCTAAATTTCTATGCTACAAGCAAAGGTTGGTACATCCTTTTTTTTTTTAGATAAACTGCTTTTAGTTTCTACTATGCAATCAAAGAAATTTTTGTTTTTTGGTCATTGAATCACTTATTGTTTATCTGGAGTTAAGACTAAAAAATGTGAGAGTTTGTTATCCTTGGTTAGTTTTACGTACCGTACTTAGGTTTCCCAAAGACTTGCTACTTGAGGAGACAGGGCCATCAGCTGAGATTTAAACTTTGAACCTCCTATTTGGTAGCCCAGAGATATCTACATTCCAAGTTTAAAAGGTTTACTTAGTTTTCACTACGGTACGTACATGGAGTACACATGGGTGATTTCCTGAGAAGTCGTTAATGCATTATAGTTTATACTGAATTTTTGTGTGTGTCTCAATGATATTCTCTTTATAGACTAGATCAACTAAGAGTGCATGGGTCATGAGACAGACAGGAAGCTCCCGGCAGTGGAGATAAGACCCTCATTCGTGGCTCTGCACTCACTCTAAACCTTAATTATAGCAATTTACAGTGCTAAGAGGCTTCCTCTTCTCTCACTCACCACAAAAAACGCCCCCACAAGTTTATTTAAACGCATCAAGATTTATTAAATGTGTTTATCCAATATAGGCTTGACTAAAAGCTCTGTACAAAATATTGATAAAAAAGAAAATATACCATCAGACATAAATTGTTGAAAGTGAAGTTTTTTTGATAAAAAGTTTGCCCCGTATGCTGAATATAAATTGTGTAGTTGCAAGTTTACACGCTGTGTGAATATTTTAATTGAAAAAAAAAGTATGATTGTCTATGCGCTGATAAAACATCCAATATTTAATGATAAGATGAATCTCTTCAGGTTACATCACAATTTCTAGAGAAGTAATAGCCACAGGTGTTTTTTTTTCACTTCTGGGTTTTAACAGTTCCAGGCAATGCACTATTTTCCTCTAAATTCTTTTCTTTCATTAACGTTAACAATAAACCATTAATTAAAAGAACAAAACAATCGTAGTATCCAATAAATTGGTAATTACAGTAATAATAATAATGATGATGAAAAAAAAAAAATGATAATAATAACAACAACATTGAAGTTGTGTCTATGCATTTTACATAATAATATTGTTTGAAAATAAAAAAGAAGAGGTAGAGGGAGAGAGAGATGCACATATGCAATATTTTCTGTACACATACGTTTTAAGCATCTTGTTGATAAAGCTGAAGATTTATATTTGTTTTTAAATATGGACTTTCAAAATTAAATTCAATATGATTTCTAACTAGATCAGGCTAATACACTGTCTTTTCAGTGATTTAATCAATCAGAAACAAAAAAAAAACGCAGGAACACTAGTAAACAAAATCTTGTATGAAATTGTTGTTAAATGACTATCATGTGATACCTGCCTAGGTTGTCATTCTGTCTCACAAGTTGGTTTCTTACTGAAACTGAAGCCAACCAGCAGACGAGTGAGGGTCTTGTGGCTCAAAGTGCGACCAAGCTGTGAAGAGTGTTGCATGCGGAAAAGGCATGAGCTTGTCCTTTTTTTTTGGTCAATGGTGTGTCCATGTCTGTTTCATGACTCATGAGTTGAGTTAATTGGATATGTCGCATTATAAATAAACAGCATTAGTATTATTGTTATTTATTTATTATTCTGCTCTCTCTGTGAACCTCTAGCGCCGAAAGTCGCAGCAGTGACGAGATCGAGATGATTCGGCTGAACCAGGCGTTGGAGGATGATGACGGAGAAGACGACAGTCTCAGGGGTAAATCTCCTGACAACATACAGGCAGGCAGCATCCTCTCCGAGAGCAATGTGAACGACATCCTGCGGCTGCAGCAGCTAGAGAGAGACTTCTACAGCATCAAGGAACAGAAGGTTCGTTGTTAGCTGCTTTAATTGATAATGATAACGTCAGCAACTAGGCTATAGGGGAATGTCCAAAGATTAGCATATTGCAATGTTATGTGCTAGCACCGAAAAAAATAAAGACAGAGTGGGTGTACCAGGACTATAATAATGATAATAATAATAATAATAATAATAATAATAATAATAATAATAATTTGTGAAAATATAAATACAATGACTGAAATTAGACTATCACGTATCAAACGATCTCTATGCCATCACTGTAAAGCGCAGTGCCTTGACCTCTATACTTGCTTGCTCTGCAGGACTACCTGGAGGAACTGGCCAGGTTACGAGAGCGTCAGGTCAGCGAAACAAATGCCAGGTTGGACGGCGTGAAGGCCGAACTGATTGCCCAGAAACAGGAGTGGGACCGAGAGCGCCATACAATGGATTCGTGCATTCTGGAGCTTCAGGCCGACATGTGAGTACAGTGCATGCCTGATAATTTGACATTACAGGGACCAAAACTTTCATGTCGAATCAAGGGAAAGTAAACTTAGTATTTTAAAAGAGTGCCAAAGCTGGAGTGGCGTGGCTGTGGGTCTAGATAGGAATCTACACAGTGGTGTTCTTGGTGCATCATGGCATTGGCTTGATACCCTGTACAAAGTTTATTATTTTTTGCAAGTTTATTTATCAGTCTAATACAGACACAACCACCTGTTTTTGCAACAACAAAAAAGTATTAATGTCATTTTTTTGGTTGGGTACATGTCTAAATAACAGAAATGAACCAGTATACCGTTGAATTAAGCAAGAATATGCTTGAAGCAATCTAAGAGATAAGCTTTGAAGGCTCGCTGGGTTGGAAAAGTAAGGCAAACTCAGGACATTTTAAGTTGTTCAATTAAGGTAAATATTTAATTATCAGATGTTGAAATAGATGGAGTGCACTGTAGTTATTTTAGATAAGTTCTACATCCCCTAGAGTTTTTGAAGGGGGTTTAGTACACCAAGAGAGTTGGGGTGGGCGGGTGGGGGAGCAGAACTGGTTCAAGCTCTTGAGCACTTGCCTTCAAATTAGATGAGCCAGGTTCTGTACCATGATCTGGCTAATTTGTGCAAATTTCTCCCCTACTGGGTAGGTCGGTCTCAGTACAATATTTACAATTTTATCATTGACACTTGAGGTAGAAGTCCTGGTATCCCTGCACTGTCTCTGTGTGGCTACATGTACAATAGTTGGTCCAAATTGCATGAGAACGTTTCTGATCATTAAAATTGAATGAAAGATTTTAATCATTTTACAAACATTTAATTTAGGTTTGTTCCCAGTGTATAAATTGAATTTGTTTTATCAGTTGCTTCCTTTAAGTTTAAGGAATGGATCTTAGGCGTGTGTATGTGTTAGGGGAGTACCTTGTTATTTTTCTCTTAATATAAGTCTTTCTTCCTTAGTTATCTGTCTTCCTCTCTGATATCTAAGATCACCCTTTATAGTATATCAGGCAAATGACTTTAACTAACTAATGCACCGGATGATAGTTGATTCAAATCCATGAATATCACGCATATACCAATCCTTTGTGCTCTGAATATCCAAACTTTTTGTTCTCCAGCACCAAGTTGTTCCAACAGAACGAGCGCCTGCGATTCCAGGTGGCGTCGTACCGGCAGTTCAAGGACAGACTTAACCAGCGGGATGTCCCGCTCGATGAGATGGCCATGGGCAGACAACACCAGGAAGAGGAGGGCAGGTAACTCCAGCGGTTTTTACGATTTTGGCCAAACTCGGTCCTATTGCGATAAAGAAAGTTGCGATATGGTCATTTTCAAATGTGACACCCTTTTCATGTTTAACACTTTAACTGTCTATTTCCACTGTTCATCAAATTTTCAAAATGGCGGATATGTATGTACCTACTGGCGTGGAAATTTACAATCCATGACTTTATAGTGAATTAATAACAATTTTTATCAAAGTATCTTGTTTTCAATTAAATTCTCAGTTTCATATAAATTGGCATCATATTACGTTTTTACAATGGGCAGTTCAGATGGTTTAATGGTTGCCAGAGTTGATAAAAAAATCCCAGCTATTATGTTTTTCATTTTCTCATGACACTAAGTGCTATTATTCAATCATTTTTCTAATTGTATATCATCAAGTAAATGCTTTTGAATTCTTAGAGTTTCTCACTTTTCAGTTAATACAGCTTTTTATTAAAGTCAGAGTGACACATCTGAAACAATATATGTGCCTTATATAGATGTTTAGTTTTGGTTATGAGAACTTACAACAAGAATTCCTATGAAAAAAAAGAATCAATTATGTGTAAATGCGAATGTAACAAGGTTGCAATAGACTAGCTGGGTCGGTGTCATTATAATGTGAACTTTTGAGACAGGAGTCCTGGTATCCCTGCACCAACTGATGCGGCCGTATAGAAATCAGCTAGTGCCAGTTTAAGTAACAGAGATCATTCTCAAACTCTCTACTTTGGCTTCTCTTTCTGTGCATCTCAGTGGGAAGCTTGTGGTTGTATCAATCTCATCTGGCACACCTCACCATAAGTGCGAGGGTTCACAACTGTCGTCAGATCTGCGCAGCCTGCAGTCGACAGGATCAGACAGCATCTGGCTTCGAGAAGACTCGCACAGTATGGTCCCACTGACCGGCAGTCTGGCCGGAGACAACGGGTCAGGACTGGACTCTGGACCAAAGGTAAGACGACATTATGTTTAGAGTTAGTTCTCAGTCGTCTATAATGCTGTGGTGGTGTTACATCAGTTTAAACCTCTGGCTGTAGCAAAAACCTAGGTGCGTTTTTCTTTTTTATTAGGCACCTATCTAGGGATATCGTCTGTACAGAGGGTGACCTGACACATGTGTTGAAGAGCTGGGCTTCAATAACAGAGGGCCCAGTTTGATTCCACTACCAGCCATGTTTATTGAATTTCGTTCCCTACTGGTTGAGTCTGGGACACTATAATGTGATCGGCAGACAGAAGTCATGATACTCCTGCTCTGTCTCCATGTCGTAGCACATAACAAGTGTTGTGAGAATCATCCATGAAATGACTGTGTTGTTGATATGGTCAAGAAATCAACCGTAACTTTACACCAGCTCGTACAAATTCAGCCTCATGATTTATCATGCCAGTGTGAAAAGGATAAAAAAAAAAAGTCACAGAGCGGCTATGTCTAATAAAAACGTCTATAAAGATGATATCCATTTCTATAACAATGGCAGGGTCTAGACTTAGTTGTGTGAGTGCTAGTGACAGATCCAGTCTACAATTGAGCTACAAAGTGCCTTTAAAATTGCCTTTGTCTTTATCAATCATCAGATAAAGTTTTGTCACATCTACAGTGAAATCCACTTGAACACAAATGTCTTAGGAACAGCCTAAAAGTTTACTTTATCCAAAGTTTGTACGAAAGAGTGATTGTAACGTGAATAAAAAGGAATTTTTGCCTCAGAAATGGTTTATATGAAGTCATAATCTTAAACATGGTAAATCTTAAGCGAATTCTGTTGTACTGAAAATTATGTGGATACACGATTTTATGTCTTTAGTAGCAGGTGAATGGTCCAATGATTTGGAAGATCATAATGAGTCATTTAGAGAAGTTAAAAAAGCAATTTATGAAAAAAGTGGTGTAATTTTGTCATGTTAAAATTTTGGTATTCAATTGAAATTTCTCATTTTTCAGTGGCTTTGATACTGACTTGGCCATGTACGGTCAACACTGTACAACACAATCTCGTGAGAACCTTTAACAGAAAGTTTTAAATTATGTATGAAATTATGCGCTATTTTCACAATAGTTAAATCGGAGTGTATGAAAACAAGGTGAAAATGGACTAAGGATGCATTATCCTTCAATGTGTACTACTATTAGCACAAAGCTAGAGACTTGCCCTGCAGCTCTTGAGAGCAATAGAGTTTTCATGGTAAATAAATGGTGCTTCTGAACTATCAAACTTTTCAACTTTTCATGTTTTTGCATGATATGGCCCATACATAGCACTGATTAGAAAAAAGTAATGGCGGACTGCCATCAATTTTGTTTCCCCCCAAAAAAATCAGGACCCTAACTTTGGAAGTAAATACAATACAATTATCAGCCTCCTCCAAAACACTGACTTATATTTATTTTTTTTAAACCAGAAAACTGAAAGTAAATAGACCAGTCTATAGCATTGACTTCTATTCAATTTTTCATTAGGAACCTTGAAATAATAGTGCTTGTAGGCCTCCAAGATAGCACTGAGATCTATCTAATTATTTCCAGCTGGACACTGGAAGTAAAGATAATTATAATTATATGCCTGGTACATAGCCCTGACTTTTTATGCAGTTAAAAATAAGCCAGGAAACTGGAAGCACTTACGATAACTAAGGCCTCCTACATGGCACTGACCGTTATTTAATTTGTTCATCAGGATCAGGACCCTGGAAGCAAACCAGAAGGCTGGTGGGAACCAGACAGCGTCCCTGACGACGGAGCTCCTCATCCACCATTGTCCAGTCAGCCCGAAGCAGAGACCATCATGATGGAGAGCTTTGTCATGACGGAGAACCGGTCGGATATTGAGACGGCGGTGAAGCAGGCACTGGCATGTCACAGTGGGGCAGAGCAAATAGTCACCCTGAGAGTGGATGTGGTGGACAATGTTGCTGATGAGTTGTGGTGGGATGGTGCCGGTTTTGTGAAAGATAAGGGAGACGAGAAGTGTGAGGACTGTGAAAATAAGGTGCTTTCTAATGATGACGGTGGATGTTCAACCGGCGCAGAAAATGAAGACGCTAACCGAACTGGTACACCAAGGACAATCGGTGAACAAAAGGATTTAGCGATAACTTCTGAACCTGACGAGCTGGCTGTGACATCTGAACCTGAGAATTTGGCTGTGACCTCTGAACCAGAAGAATTGGCTGTGACCTCTGAACCCGAGGAGCTGAATGTGACCTCTGAACCCGAGGAGCTGAATGTGACCTCTGAACCCGAGGAGCTGAATGTGACCTCTGAACCCGAGGAGCTGAATTTGACCTCTGAACCCGAGGAGCTGAATGTGACCTCTGAACCCGAGGAGCTGAATTTGACCTCTGAACCCGAGGAGCTGAATGTGACCTCTGAACCTGAGGAGCTGAATGTGACCTCTGAACCCGAGGAGCTGAATTTGACCTCTGAACCCGAGGAGCTGAATGTGACCTCTGAACCCGAGGAGCTAAATGTGACCTCTGAACCTGAGGATTTGGTTGTGACCTCTGATCCTGAACTTGTGGACAATGGCAATACGAGCAGTGATGGAAGTGATGTAGCCTGGGATATGATGTCGGATTCTGAACAAGTTCCTGAACAAAATTGAGCTTTCTAGAACTTTCTCCTCCAGCCAGTAAGAAGTTTGGGATATAAGCTTAGTTCCGCTAATCAAAGACTAGTTCGGTTTTGATCTCTGGCTATCTTCATTGAACCTTAAAGGTTGTAATTCATGGCTTTTTATTTCATCCCTCGAAAATTGTCACCTTAAATTTTTTTTCAAATTATTGTTTAATGTAAATTCCTCTTAAAGTTATAATAGTGTTTGTTACCAAACATGATAGAATGACATAAAAAAAATGTATCTAAAATTAGGCTTTTACTATTCAATTTAAACTGCTTTTAAATACAATATTCCTGCGGCTAACTTTCAGCCTTGTTCATCTTGACTGATGATTTCTTCCACTATTTAAACAGGAGAGTTAAGGAACAATTGATTTTTGAAAAATCATTTCAATGCTAAGAATCAGCTTTTCACTTGAATTCATTATATACTCATCTTTAACTTTGCCTCTTTCAGAAGATGATACATTTTTGTGAAGTATTTGGGGAAGAGATGAAAAGAAATTCTACTCAACATCAAAATGATCGACTTGTTTCAAATATAATAATCAAACTGAGCTGAATTTGAGGCAGTGACCTTTACTGGTTTGTGGAAAGTTGATATGGCCCATACATAGCACTGATTAGAAAAAAGTAATGGCGACCTGCCATCAATTTTGTTCCCCCACAAAAAATCAGGACCCTTACTTTGGTTCCTCAACGCTCTGTTGTGGAGTATGGGAGAAAATTGACATAGTTCACACAGCACTGGCCGTTATTCAATTTTTCAAAACCAGGAAACTGGAAGTAAATACAATTATCAGCCTCCTCCAAAACACAGACTTATATTTAATTTTTTTTAAACCAGAAAACTGAAAGTAAATAGACCAGTCTATAGCATTGACTTCTATTCAATTTTTCATTAGGAACCTTGAAATAATAGTGCTTGTAGGCCTCCAAGATAGCACTGAGATCTATCTAATTATTTCCAGCTGGACACTGGAAGTAAAGATAATTATAATTATATGCCTGGTACATAGCCCTGACTTTTTATGCAGTTAAAAATAAGCCAGGAAACTGGAAGCACTTACGATAACTAAGGCCTCCTACATGGCACTGACCGTTATTTAATTTGTTTATCAGGATCAGGACCCTGGAAGCAAACCAGAAGGCTGGTGGGAACCAGACAGCGTCCCTGACGACGGAGCTCCTCATCCACCATTGTCCAGTCAGCCCGAAGCAGAGACCATCATGATGGAGAGCTTTGTCATGACGGAGAACCGGTCGGATATTGAGACGGCGGTGAAGCAGGCACTGGCATGTCACAGTGGGGCAGAGCAAATAGTCACCCTGAGAGTGGATGTGGTGGACAATGTTGCTGATGAGTTGTGGTGGGATGGTGCCGGTTTTGTGAAAGATAAGGGAGACGAGAAGTGTGAGGACTGTGAAAATAAGGTGCTTTCTAATGATGACGGTGGATGTTCAACCGGCGCAGAAAATGAAGACGCTAACCGAACTGGTACACCAAGGACAATCGGTGAACAAAAGGATTTAGCGATAACTTCTGAACCTGACGAGCTGGCTGTGACATCTGAACCTGAGAATTTGGCTGTGACCTCTGAACCAGAAGAATTGGCTGTGACCTCTGAACCCGAGGAGCTGAATGTGACCTCTGAACCTGAGGAGCTGAATGTGACCTCTGAACCAGAAGAATTGGCTGTGACCTCTGAACCCGAGGAGCTGAATGTGACCTCTGAACCCGAGGAGCTAAATGTGACCTCTGAACCTGAGGATTTGGTTGTGACCTCTGATCCTGAACTTGTGGACAATGGCAATACGAGCAGTGATGGAAGTGATGTAGCCTGGGATATGATGTCGGATTCTGAACAAGTTCCTGAACAAAATTGAGCTTTCTAGAACTTTCTCCTCCAGCCAGTAAGAAGTTTGGGATATAAGCTTAGTTCCGCTAATCAAAGACTAGTTCGGTTTTGATCTCTGGCTATCTTCATTGAACCTTAAAGGTTGTAATTCATGGCTTTTTATTTCATCCCTCGAAAATTGTCACCTTAAATTTTTTTTCAAATTATTGTTTAATGTAAATTCCTCTTAAAGTTATAATAGTGTTTGTTACCAAACATGATAGAATGACATAAAAAAAATGTATCTAAAATTAGGCTTTTACTATTCAATTTAAACTGCTTTTAAATACAATATTCCTGCGGCTAACTTTCAGCCTTGTTCATCTTGACTGATGATTTCTTCCACTATTTAAACAGGAGAGTTAAGGAACAATTGATTTTTGAAAAATCATTTCAATGCTAAGAATCAGCTTTTCACTTGAATTCATTATATACTCATCTTTAACTTTGCCTCTTTCAGAAGATGATACATTTTTGTGAAGTATTTGGGGAAGAGATGAAAAGAAATTCTACTCAACATCAAAATGATCGACTTGTTTCAAATATAATAATCAAACTGAGCTGAATTTGAGGCAGTGACCTTTACTGGTTTGTGGAAAGTTCAGAAAATCCAACAGAAAGTTATGACCAAAGAAGTTATACACTAGGCTCAAGAAATGAATGATATAATTATATTGACTGTTGAACATGCCTTAGTTGATTGCCTGAAAGGATTCACTTCTTTATATGTTGAGTCTAATGTTCGTACCAAGAATCATAACTATATGAAAGGAGATACCATGAAGAAAATTTATTATAAAATGACCAGATAAACACCAACTCATGCAGTGTCCAGTGCAATGTGTCTACCACCCCTCACAGATTAAGTCATTACTTAGTGCACATGTACTTGATATAAGATTTTTGTGTCTATGATCTTGATACATTGTAATATCATTCCACAATTCTCTCTGACATAAAGTAAGATGTGACTTTAATGATGATAGCGTTTCCCAAAATTGTAGCTAGCAAGTTTTGGAAATAACTTTCCTTTTTTACTCTTTAGGCTGTTGTCCAGTGTCTTACAATTCCTGTTGTAAATGAATTTTTTTACTTTACTTTCTTCAGAATTATTTTTTTTCAATTATGTATTTTCATCTTTCAGCCAAAGAATTTCTTGTCAGGTCTTTACAATCTTTCTACTTGTATCTTTTGATGTTTTGTGTGTGTGTGTGTGTGTGTGTGTGTGTGTGTGTGTGAATTATGAAAATTTATATCTGATTTACTCTTGAAGTATTAAGATTGTATTTCATTGAAAAGACTCTAAAGAAATTTAGATTGATTTTTATATTATCATTATTTGGCCCAAAATTGTACCTGAGATTGGTTTTTACATGAAATGCTGTCAAATAAACATGCGATATTGTTTGTGTAATTTTGTACATATTTTATCATGTTTTTTTCTGGATAAAAACACATATTGTGCCAATTTTTGCAAAACTATTTTGCCTTCTTAAAATTTTATGGTAAAATTTCAAAAGTTGTACATTAATTTTTTTTAACCTTGAAAATTTCTTTTGAACCACAAAAACTATACATCTTAGTAGCTTGATACCAGGTATTACAGTTTCCACGGCAGCGGCGTTTTCGGCACATACTGTTAGCAGCTGCGGCCACGGCACCCGCAGATCTCCTGGCAAAAAAAATAATTCAAAATCCGGTCAGCACAACCGTGGAATAAAAAAAAATGAAAATGGGGCGACACTGCTTTCCCTTTCAAAACGGAAGTACTGTTTTTTATCATGAAGCTTCGATTTCCGATCAAGAAGTACTTTTGATTCAAAACGGAAGTACATGTGCCGCTAAACTCTTTTTGCTTGCGACATCAATTCCATTAAACTTCGCTATTATAATTTATTCACCCCGAAGGATATTTCACTAGATTTTTCAAATTGTAACGTTATTTGCATTTATTGATGCGACATTTTAGACAACATTGGTACTTATCACAAAAGTAGACCGAAACACCGTCTTACGTTTACGTTTCTTTTCCAGACAAAATTAAAAAATTGGACAGGATGTTTATATTAATTTTTAATCGATACACATTTCTATTTTAACTACCAGTAGTTTATAGGGATGATCCAAAATATCAATTCACTGTGGTTTGTTATTGACTTTATTCGTCCAAACAACAACAATCTCGGCGATCTGTCTATCCTTAGCTTAACATGTACCCCTCTCACGTTTAAGGGATTTCAGGTGCAATCTGTGATGCTTTTGAAGACTAACCACTAAGTTGTTTTATTAATATTATTGTAATTTTCCTTTTTATAGAAGGGTGACAATTCCATTAATTTTGTCATAATTAAAAACGGGTGCACATAAAAAATGTCTGATATCTATGGAGTAGTTGAAGGCTATATTTGAAAACATTAGACATGTCAATAACATGTACATCTCTAAAGGTCTAACATTAGTAACAACCTTGTTATAATAAGTCAGGAATTAGATAAAACAGGATGACTAAAATGAATGGGTGTATAAAATAAACTTAATTTGATTAAGAAGTACATTTCTCTTATTTTGCTTTAATATACTACTGCTATTAATTAGGAGTGTGTTTTGAGATCCTTAATCCGGCACCCCACTGCACCAGTTTATGAAAAAGTTCAGTAAAAAAAAAAGATCCACTTGGCATCACTGAACACAATGTTTTACGGTTACGCAGTAGAAAAAGAAGTTCAAAATACCCTAATCTTTCTTTAGTGTGCTTCGAAATTTAATGCCTTGTCTTGGTATGGGTGAATTTATACCCATAATTTACTTTATATGGAAAATTTTTTATCTGTCTTTCATCTCATTTGACCCCTGTAAATTCAATGTAAACTCGGACAATCGTTGACAGTTCCAAGACAATCTTAGACAAACCATCACATTCACAGCCATGTGTCTAGTTTTGGATGTTTAGTTTGTGACCGAAATAATGTTTCTATTCATGATGAACAATACCAATGCAAAGTTTAACATTTATTATAATCTATCTGTGTTTTAAAAAATAAGAATATATATCATTGTAATTTTAAAAGTGTATTGGCAATATTTGCTTTAATGTTAACTATGTCACAAGGCTAATTCACATTGCTGACTTTTCTATTGATTTATTTACAGAACTTTGAAAATCAATGTATCACTATCAGTGGAATTGTCACTTCTTTTTAAATATCTACGTTACATGGCAATGTAGCAGAAATTATCATGTGTGTATGTATTTTAATTACAATACTTTTAAGCTAGTCATGGAGGACGCTTCTATAGTCTATACAATATCACAGGCATTAAATTTTACTTCATTCTATTAAAAAAATGTTATGTTGAAAATGCAAACAAAATGTCTTGTGTTGTTTAAGTTCAATTTTATATAACAACTATGGTTCCTTAATGTAACATCCGTAAACAGTGCATTTACTTACAATGTTACATTTTAATCTGTGAACATTCTGTAAATGGACCAATTCTGTCACATCACTCCTATTAACCTTGTAAGTGATGGATCTTTATTGTTGTTTGTGAAAAGACACCCAAAACACTTGTCACAAATGATTAAAATTGATGTTTGAAAGTCATCAGTAGTGTTGTTACCTTCATATTTTTTTCCTATACATTTTACTTGTTATCAATACATGTGCACGTACCATAGATTTATATAACTACCACTAGATTGCTTGGTGACGTA
Organism: Elysia chlorotica; assembly: GCA_003991915.1. Classification (NCBI taxonomy): domain Eukaryota; kingdom Metazoa; phylum Mollusca; class Gastropoda; family Plakobranchidae; genus Elysia; species Elysia chlorotica. The sequence continues at coordinate 96,325 of RQTK01000619.1, read as the reverse complement.
ACAGCGTGGCGGAACTTGAATGTTACTGGGGAGAGGAAAGTGGGGGCAGGACAAAGCGCACACAGATTTCTATTAATAGAAATCAATCTGTTACCGCGTGTCAGTCCTTTGATGCGCTAAGGCATGATGCGCTAGGGTAGGCCTAGCGGGCCTATGCCTATAATGATACAAAACAATGTTACATGATGAGCACATCCATGTATGTAATCAACCAGAGCTTAAACTGGCAACTTCATAACATTGTTGTTACACAACGCTTCGCCAGAGGATCTCTAAGACACAAACTCACCAAACAGATCCTCTTCCTTCATCAGTAACAACTGAATTAAAATACAATCATAATTGTAATACACCCTCGCGAATTTATGCTGTCCTTGTTACCCCTAAAGATAAATAAAGGTATATCCCCTCTATCATTTCCTTCCTTTTCTTCTGAATAATAATAATAATAATAATAATAATAATAATAATAATAATAATAATAATAATTATAATAATAATAATAATAA
>RQTK01000619.1:54006-90459 GCA_003991915.1 Elysia chlorotica | reverse complement strand
TGATTCCCTGGAGAAAGCTCGATGCAAAGTTATCAATATGGAAGCAACCAGTTTCAAGCTTAGGAAAGATCACTCCAACAGAGCAAATTTAAACAAAGGTGGCCATAAGCTCTCGAACATGGCAGTCGTCCAGTTCAGAAGAGGGTCACGGTTGGTTTTCTGCAAGAATAGTCATGAAAGCAATACCCCTTTCCTTACCGCTGATTTCTTGAAGAAGAAATCTAACATAAGCGTTCTGCCTGAGGACAGGAGCACCCCTAGGGGAATTCCTAAATCAAGAATAGACGGTATTGTTAAGAAATTGTGTCCTCTGATGCCCCGGTCCAGAGCTTTGTTCTGGGAACAGCTGCCAACAAATGATGAAGTTGTTGACCTCATCGATACTATTTAATTCACAAGTGTTTGATTCACATGTTTCAGGTTCTTTAAAGATTTTCTGTGGAATATCCTTTTTTCATTCAGATCAATTGGGAAACTTTATTTGTTTGTGCATTTTGTTTAACATTACAGATCTTTAATTGCTTAAAGATGCTTGATTCTATAAAGTAGTCTAAACTATGTTATACAAATAATGAGATACTGCCGATAATACTTTTTGTCTTTCATTATATTCATTTCCGTATATTGAGAAAATTTAGCTTTATAGTTAACATGTATTCTTTCGACAATGAAACAGCTAAATCTTATTATCATGTTTCTTGGTTTGTTTGAAAAGAAATGCATATGGGTTACCAATTGCTTACATCTGTTGACAATTTATGACTTAATTCTCATCGTCCAGGGTTTTGGAAACATATTATTGTTTTGCTTACTTTATTAAAAGAGTTCCTTCTTGTAAATTTTCTAAAATTCACTTCAAGTTTATTCAACATGTTTCGTGAAAATCCAACGCTATATGTCTTGTTTTGTTTTCGTTTTCTTGGCTGTGTTAATAAGTTTTGTTTGTTTTTCTTTTTGCTCCAAACAAGGCGTCATGAATGATTTAAGTTCCAAAGGGAGTTTATATTTTAAAAAACATGGTCTAAACAAAGATCATTTTTGAAAATTGTCCTAAATTTCTTGAGTTACGTCGTTTTTCCATAGGACGCATGTGACTATTCTCTGAAAACAATCAATGGCAGAGCGACGTATCTACAATTATGTCATTTCCTGCCGAATATAAGTGAATCAGTTTAATTATATTTTGCATGTTGAAAAGTAAGTATTTACTCTGACATCATGCAAGATTAGGATTGAATTCAAGCAAAACTTTAGTCAGGCAGATGTTAAAAAGTTTTTCGCGATTTATTCAAAACCATACATAGTGTAGATACGTCACTCTGCCTTGGGAAGGCAGAATAGGCCTCTGTTCCAGTAATTTAAAAAAAATGCCTATACGTTGCATTGGCCACTGGAGTCAAATTATAGACTTGTTAGATGAAAACTCTCTGATGAACTACATGTTACACTTCAGCAAAATGAGAGAAAAAAAGGTTTCAAATTCTTTTTTGTGAAACGGCTAGTTTCTCCAAATTCTTACAATGGTCCAATACAACCAAGGCTAAAGCAACCATGACATTGTACCCACAGACCGGGCATTGTAGTGTTTGCGTTGATGCGTTAAACAGTGTATCTACAGAGTTGATTTGACATGCCATTTAGAAAAAAACCTTGCTACTAGTGTCGCAATGTGTGCATCCACAGCGAGATGGTAAGAGCCAGGAGCAGGCTCAGTGGTGAAGTCACATCCAAGGTTGGAGGCGAAGAGTTCATGATGTCGGTTGTCAGTCGATCATAGCGGACTAGACCTCCTGGAACAGAGGGGGGGGAGGAAAAAAAGAAATGTCATCTTTGATTATTGTCAATTTCCTTTGAATTGCGAGAAGTATTAGACGCCCTTTCAAAGTCAGGGAGCATCAACTGAGACTTGCACCTGGAACTGCCTGCTCATAAATCGAGTGCACTAATGAGTGTCGGGTCTTTTTTCTTTATACGTTTAAAAGACAACCAGTATTATTGGTAAAGTGGCAGGCAAATATAGGCCCCACGGTCAAATAATTCTACAAGAGACACAGAGAAAGATCCTCTGATAAGTTTTACGTCCACTGGATTTCTGAATAATTCGATTAGGACAGAGGAAGCACTAGCTGATATTGAAATCTGGTGCACCATGATCGTCTGTCGATTAGCCTACTGACTAGTTATCCTTTCTTCTGTACATGTTTTTTTAAAACTAATTTGCATAGAGTAAAAGTTTCAAACACTGTCTCTCTGATTCAAAACACAAGACTGGTGAAGAGAAGAAAGCTGTGAATGCGATCAGTTCTGGATACATAGCATCCATCATGGCCAGATGAGTGCCTTTTTTTTACTTTTAAAAATCATAGCTGAGTCTAAATACATCTCTATAAAAAAAGAGATGTACAGGTTTAGATATTTCTGCAGTTCATAAAATGTATAATACCTAAAAAAATCTGTACCACAAACTACAAGAGTGTCTCAAATAGAGTAGGATCGGAAGTACAATCTAGCTAACACACCTAGCGTAAAGAAGATCTCCGGGCTTTTTGTCCCATAGCCGCCTTTGCTGTATGCCATCATACGTAATCGGTAGATCCGGTCTTTCTCCACACCGTGTAAGACTCCGGTCAGCATATTGCCAAAGTCGGTCTCCCTGGCACTGCGCATGTCCTCGGCAACTTCCCACCACCAGGCCTGGGAGGGGGACGGACACAATAAAAACAACTCTATAGTTATCAGAGAAAACGCAAGTAGCTGTTACAGTATTGTGGCTACATAAATATACAGAAGGTGCGATGAAATAAAAACTCAAACTATGCAAGTTAGATTTGAAGATTGTTGTTGATAGTGTAGCATGGTGATAGTCTTGCTTATTGCTTGTTAGTCGTCTGAGTATAAAATGCAGACTAAATTCAGAAAGAGAACTGAAGTATAAATTTGTAACAAACTCCAAGGTTTCCACAAGTGTCCAAAAAAATTGTGTTCAAAAACATACATGACCTGCAACTTTAGTTGTTTTGAACTTTTTAGAAAAATTAATATTTAAATTCTGAAAAGCGAAGTAAGAGGACTAACTCAGTATCCTTCAGTTTGCATACAAAACCACCTGTAGTATTGAAGACGCTGCCTAAACTTTTGCGAATACTTTCCTCAAACTTTACAAAAAGAAACAAACAGTAAAATTATGTGCATTCACTTTTTGTAGGCATTTAATACTGTTTACTCACACTATTGTAGAAAAACCCAATGCCTTAATTAATAGTAAACAAAAATGTAATAATATGAATGCTTGATCTTTTTAACCCAAAGAAGGCAATAAGTTAAATTGAACACAATTTTTAAGGTATGTGAGTTGCACTTTTAAGCTCCGCAGGGTTGCGTACTATTTACAAATCCTTGCTCACTACGCAAACGATCATCGTACACACTACACAGACAAGACACTGATAACATTTGTAGACGATTTTGCAGTAAAAAGCAATCATTTTATTTCAAACTGGTAAAAAATTTAAGTAATTACTTGCAACTAAATGTATCAAATCTCAAGAAATAAAAAAATATACATGTACAAATAGTCAAGAGATGCATGCCCCTTTGATGATTAAGGGCAAACAAGTAGGAATTGTTCAATTATATGAAGAAACATGTGATGGCACTGTGTAATAAGTTAAATGAAACAATGTGTTTTTTGCGTAAGCTTTAAGTCTTTAAACTGAATCAAACTATACCTAAGTGTTAATCTATCTTTAGGATGTACAGTATAATTTCACGCTGCTGTCGGTCAGCAGTGAAAAAAAGGGGATAAAAAAGAGAACACATCAATGAAAAGTCAGGAATAATATTGAATTGGGATGTGTGGAGACTTTTCTCGCCAAGGCTGGCATTATTTAGTAGAACTCAATTATAATTATGTAACAACAACAACAACAAAACAAAAAACCCAACCGGACAAACAAACAAAATCTGTATGCTGCTTGAATTAAAAATGTTCCAACCACCTTTATAACACAGAGGGAGAACAAAATAAGAGAGAGAGAAAGGGAGACAGACAGACAGAAACACACACAAAGACAGACAGAGGATGAACGAGAGAGAGAGAGAGAGAAACAGAGAGAGAGAGAGAGAGAGAGAGAGAGAGAGAACGGGAGAGAAAGAGAGAGACAGAGATTATTGTCTTCATGTAAATGTCAAGATTATTGTTGCTGCTACAGGCCTCTTGTGGATAAATATAAGTTTATCGGATTTTAAGGGGACCGGAATGGCATCTTAGAATCGAACCTCGGACTTCTAATCAGTCAAGAGCAAAACTGACCAAAACATTGTTGCTCCTTACAAAAGTTCATCTGAGTTGTTACATACTGAAGTAGCATTAACATGAAGCCATATGTTTTATTCTAAAGAGATACGGCGTTACGTAGAATAGGTACATTGTTAAGCATTGCAAACTCTTGTCACAAAACTAATAGGAGGCTATCACAAGATAAACTAGTAAGTGTTGATGAAGTTGGACGTTAAGGAACTAACAACAGAAGCTCAGGACGAACAATAATCTTATTAGAATTAATATGATCCTGTAATAATGTGATTCCAAAGAGTCTAAGGTGTTACGCAGAATAGATACATTCTTTAGTATTGCAAACTCCTGTATAAAAATTAAAAAGGAACAATCAATAGATTGCCCAGAAACTAACGTTAGGCATTGAGTAACCAACCAAACCAACAAACATAGCCCTAAACTCTGGTGTTTTACCAGAGAGAGTGAAGTAGTGAGAGATTTCACAGGGAGATTTTTGCGTATGTGGGTCGGGATAATTAAGGCGGTAGTTTCCTTCTTTAAACCTGAGTTGAATAAAAACTGTTGTGGATTGATCCATTGCATTAGAGCTCTTTTTCTAAGTCTCATTAAATCTATAGTCTTTGTATATATTTAGGTGTTTTTGCGTGTGTGTGTGTGTGAGAGTTAAGCTGAGTGGGGTTGGTTTAACCTCCAACGTCAGCACTAAATAGGCTTTATTGTAGATAGGCCCCGATACAGACATCTGACAATTGTATGTGCTGCTACACATGAGACAAGAGCCTGGATACTATGACTCTTGCCTCAGCCGGTCACATTATACTGACGCCGACCAAACCAGTTAGTGTGTGAGAATAGAGAAAAACAGAGATAGAGAAGAGAGTGGAGGGAAGTGAAGAGGAAGAGATACATTATTGTTAAAACAAGAATACATCTTTGCCCTCTGGGCATCTTTATGTATATTATTTTAATGATTTTGTCATCGTGTGTAAAGGACACGAAAGGAATTTAGAATTTTTGAATCTTCAAATTTTTATCCCTACCTTGTAACCTCGGATCGGCTCCTCTTTGAAGAAATTTGTGACTCCATCCCAGAGCAGCTGGACACTCTCCTCTCCGTGAGACATGACGACCACATACTCGGGGTAGTGCCTGGGGGCTGGAACAGCAAGGGGAAAGGGGAACAGATTGAGATAAACAACCAACATAATGGGCATCACATCTCAGATCTTAGTTAACATTAACGGAGTCTGGGGTGGGGGTTGGTGGGGGGTCAAAGCATATAGATGCTTCTTTGTTGCTGGTGAAGTTGAGGAGAATACTTGACATGACGATCACATTCTCAGTGTACTTGATGGCGGCTGTAACAGTGTTTTTCTTTTTTTTTTTCTTTGGGGGATGGTTGGCGAGAAGATTGAATATATTTTAATAAACTTATAGCTTCTTAAGTTAGAATCAAAGTTCACAGGTAGAAAAGCAATGTTTTTTGTCGGGCCACGACAGCGAGGCGCAGAACGTACGTGTGTGTGTGTGTGGGAGATTGAGATCAACAGTTATTGCTTGCAGTGATAATTTTGATTTTTTTTATTATAGTGGGTGTGTGAGAAGAAAACATGCTTGCTCTTCTTGCCAAGTATAATAGTAGAATGGGGAGTATAAGTCCATAATGAAACTTGCTGAGATCTGTTACAGCAAGAGCAAACAACAAACAAACAAACAACAATCAAATCACATACAGAAAAAAATGACATCATCTAGATTTACTCACGCGCTTCGTCCATGCCCAGGTAGTAGTTGTCAGTCTTGGGGCCCAGCCCCGCGACATTGTAGACCTGTATGTTCACGCAGTAATGTCCACCTGGGGAAAAGCGACAGGTTTTTGTTAAGGTTCTTGCAGCCTAGTTCTGTAGCTCTGTCTTAGCTCCCACCGTGCACTTTTCTTTGTAGCTTAATATAGTTTTGGTCTGCACCTGGTCAAGCTGAAGATAATCATGGCTGTTTTTGATACAGAGCATACGGTAACAGCAATATGTGTTCAGCCTACACGCCAACCCCCTAGACTTTATGGTCATAGCAACTTGTCTTTTTCATATACCGTCAAACAGTCCTTGTGACTCAGTGATCATACAGGCACCATGATATTATTAAGAGATTAACCATGATTTAGACTAAGGCAATCTGTGTAGGCCTAGGGATCTTAATTAATAACAACTTGATTACCTTACTGACTCTAGAACCTAACCGGTATTTGTTGTAGCCAATTTTGCAAAACGTAGTAAAAACTATATACTTCTACCTTTATTTAAGTTATTTTTATCATGTCCCTCAATTGCCAAGTTGGGTCAATCTGTGAGTAGCCTCCCCATAGATGTTCTTGTCTGACTGTAGAACTTAACAGTGCGTCTAAAATATCACCCACTTGACTGCACCCCAAAGAGCAGTCTCTGTGTACACCCCTCCCCCCTAGCTAACCATGAGTTTGCACTGTTACCCACTTGGTAAAAAACTCCAGAATCTAACAGTGTGTCTAGACTGTTACCCACTTGGTAAAAAAACTCCAGAATCTAACAGTGTGTCTAGACTGTTACCCACTTGGTAAAAAACTCACAAATCTAACCATGTGTCTATGCTGTTACCCACTTGGTAAAGAACTCCAGAATCTAACCATGAGTTTGCACTGTTACCCACTTGGTAAAAAACTCCAGAATCTAACCATGAGTTTGCACTGTTACCCACTTGGTAAAAAACTCCAGAATCTAACCATGAGTTTGCACTGTTACCCACTTGGTAAAAAACTCCAGAATCTAACCATGAGTTTGCACTGTTACCCACTTGGTAAAAAACTCCAGAATCTAACCATGAGTTTGCACTGTAACCCACTTGGTACAAAAACTCCAGAATCTAACAGTGTGTCTAGACTGTTACCCACTTGGTAAAAAACTCACAAATCTAACCATGTGTCTAGACTGTTACCCACTTGGTAAAGAACTCACGAATCTAACCATGTGTCTAGACTGTTACCCACTTGGTAAAGAACTCACAAATCTAACCATGTGTCTATGCTGTTACCCACTTGGTAAAGAACTCACAAATCTAACCATGTGTCTAGACTGTTACGCAACAGAATGTACAGAATGTGACCTACATGGCAGAGAATTCCTGAACCTAAGAGAATGTACAGAATGTGACCTACTTGGCTTCATCCCAATGAGCAGCCCCTGTGTAGCCTCCCCATAGATGTTCTTGGACTGGGCTTCTCCCTCGTATTTGTCCGCACACAGAGTGTTTCTACCGTCATAGTAGTTGATCTGGCATGACGAAATATAAGACACGTTAAGATTAGAGACAAAAGATAGGATATATATTTATGTACAAGCTGGGGTACCCGTTCATACAAGCAGGTTGAATACAGTGGAATAGTATATAAGCCAATTCTTTTTAAAAGAGGAAAAATTTAGATTTTAGTAAGCCCAATATAATTTAAAATAAAAAGTACAAATTTTGAAAAAAAATAAATATAAGTTTTAGAAGTAATAAAGTATAGGAAAAATTTATATTTAAAAACAAAATTAAGAGGGCAAAATTGAAAATGGTTTTCACTGTAGAGTAATTGAAAAATTAGATGTTGATTACTCAATTCTATCGGCAATAGAGTAGTTCATCCAAGCAGAAGATAGCGAGCCTTGTCCAAAAGAGGTTCATCCTCAGACATATTCAAGAGATTATGTTTTGTTCCATTTGGAACTCAAATAAGCCTAGATTGTAGCTCTTGATAGATTGCTTAAGTAAGCCTAGATTCTAGATCCAAATAGATTGCTTAAGTCCAGAGGTAGAGGCAGTGCGTGGAACTCATGAACTAGTAGCAATGCCATTAGAACATTCAGTAGTCTATGACGCTTTGACTTCTTAAAAACTTGGCACTTGACGATGGACAACGAATAGATCTAACCAAGCTTAGATATATATTATAAAAGATGATCGAAAAATCCAATAGCGAACTTTTTTTTTTTAATTATAATAAATTTATGAAATAATAAATCAATAAAAAAGGGACCAGGTAAACCTAGTATGTAGTAAGATGTAGCTTCTGTGAAAATTTTATAATTATAGGTTGAGCCGTCTTTGAGCCTTTTGCGAAGAACCCCTTGATTTTACTAAAATATATATAGAGATTATATAGTTTTCCCAAGGAAAGTCCCGCCCCTCATCCTAGGTGACAAAAGAGAGAGAGAGAGAGAGAGAGAGAGAGAGAGAGAGAGAGAGAGAGAGAGAGAGAGAGAGAGAGAGAGAGAGAGAGAGAGAGAGACAGACAGACAGACAGACAGACAGACAGACAGAGAGAAAGAGAGGGAGAGAGCTATTTCAGCTGATTGCAAGAGACTCAGCACTTGGATTGGCAATGTTTCAGCAATGCTATTTTTTTAACAAACCACTCAGTTAAAAATAAGTTGATATCAATTAACCAAAACATTGATCTGTTAATCAATCAATCAATCAACCAACAATCATATTAAATAATCAATCGACCAATTTATTCATAGATAAAACAACGTTTTAGACGGTGAGATTATAATCACCTGGTAGCCGGCTATCTTGCCATGCGCCGCTTCCCTGGTGTTCGGAATCCCGATCCACTTCACTATGCCCGCCGTGCCGTTTACCGGTTTAGCAGACACGAACGTCGGAGTTAGGGTGGGCACTGATTAACATAGGGATTTAGATAGGGGTGGGGGGCAGGAAGACACGCAATAGGATGATGTTGCAATATGATGGTAGCAAAATATTGTGGTAACAATATTATTGGCGGCAATAGATATAGATGGTGATACGTTGGTAGTGGCAATATTGATGGTGGCAATGTTGATAATGACCATGTTGATGGTGGCAATGTCGATGGATGGTGCAATATTAGTAGTGCCAATGATGATAGTGGTACTGTTGATGGTGGCAAAGTCGATAGTGGCAATGTTTATGGTAGAAATGTTGAAAATAACAATTTTAATGGTAGAATATGTTGATAATGGCAATGTTGATGGTAGTGCTATTGATACATATTGTATACACAGAGAGAGAGAGAGAGAGAGAGAGAGAGAGAGAGAGAGAGAGAGAGAGAGAGAGAGAGAGAGAGAGAGAGAGAGAGAGAGAGAGAGAGAGAGAGAGAGAGAGAGAGAGAGAGAGAGAGAGAGAGAGAGAGAGAGAGAGAGAGAGAAAGAGAGAGTGAGAGAGAGAAAGAGAGAGAGAGACAGCCAGACAGACAGGTCAGACAGACCAACAGACAGACTGGAAGAAAGGGCTACTTTTACTGGCTGTACACATACAACATCTCTTTTCACAAAAGCAATTATTTCACCAAAGTGAATGAGTAAGTGTGGATTCGGCAAACACTCTATGTAATAGTACTCTGTGGTGCAGACCTTTCATTTAGTTGTATCAGTCCCAGATTTTTATGCCATAAGTATATTGAAAATGTTAAGTAAAACACAATTTAACAAAACTTAAATACGGCAAAGAAGAAGAAAACCCAACAACAACAAAAACAGTAACAAAAACAAACAAGCAAAACATCAACAAATACCAAAAGTTATGTAAACCCCCCCCCCCCAAAAAAAAACAGCTAATAAAACGAAAATAACAACAAAAATATACAGTGTGAAACAAACAAATCCAGTTCACACTAATATCAAATAAAAACATTTATTGGGATGCACTGTTTTTCCTATCACTACGGATAAATCTCAATATTCCTTAACACATAATAGCAAGGTATAATTATTGCACCCGCCACACGAACACAAACACAAACACGCAAACAAGTAACACAAATTGCTTACGTATCTCTGCAGAATAAACAATCGCAGTTGTTGAATTTGGACCGCTTCCTTTCTCGTTCTTCACCTGAACTTTGACCTCGTAAGGAAGGTAATAGTTTTCCTCACCTACCACGGTATAATGGTAAGGGTCCTTTGTATTCACCTTTAGAGCAAACAAGATAAAAAAATGATTAAAAAAAACGTTCAAGACAAAGGAGACTTCACATTACTAAAGACAGATAGATAGTTAGATACATAGATCGATCGATCAATAAATAGACAGATTAATAGATAGATAGATGTACAGAGTGATAGATATAAATAGATAGGTATGTAAAGTGCACAGCAAAACAAAAAAAAGGACCACTGCTGAATGTTAAGAAAACTTAACTTGTTAACATCTACAGGTGCAGGTGTGCTACTGATAGAAAATGGAGAAAAGGTGGAGCATGTAGACCACAATGAATACCTAGGTTCTAGGATTGAGGGAGACCGCAAATGCTCAGCGGAAATATAAGAATATCAACAGCCCTGGCACAAATAAAAATAGTCGAAACACTCTGGAAGGGAAACAACAAAGAGACAAAACTGAAAGTCATAAGATCTTGCATATTCCCCATTGCCACATATGAATGTGAAGGGTGGAAAATTACAAAAACCGAAGAAAAGAAAATGTATGCAGAGTTGAGAGTGGGATTCTTATCTTCACTAGCTCAGCTTATCTAATAATAGAATATATCACTGAGCAAAAATTACCAATAGCACTACAGGATATGGAGTTTTGCAGAGCACAAACAGCCCTTCAGAAGAGCATCCAGTTTCTTTCCGAAAAATGTGCTACTGCTTGGCTAGTGCAATATGGCGTCTAGTTTTGGTAAACTTAAGTATTATAATTTGATGGAACAGGGATAGGGTATTTTTTTTCTCATACACATAAAACTTTTAAGTTATTGTTTTGCCTGGAGCGTGAGCATTTTTGGATGACTTTTATATTGTGTGTGCGCTTCTGCCAAACTTTATATCCTGTAAACAGCACTACTTTTCTACTGCTACATGAACTCACCACTTCCCATTGGCGTTCCAAGTTGTTTTCTTCATACTTCCGGAAGTACAAGATGTAGGAGATTTCCTCTCCGCCCCACTTACTTTTGGGCAGTGGCTGTGGAGGCAAACAAGAAAACTTTGAAAAATTATCATCAGGATCGTGAGTGAAAGTAGCTGTAGGACCTTGAGTAAAGTTTATGAAAGACTGAATGACTTGAAGATCTAGAACTAATAGTGCGGATAGCTCTTGATATTTCTTTTTGCTTGTTTGCAACCATATACAACATTCATAAAAATGCAAATTTTGATTTAGATGTTTTTTCATATTTTCATAAATAACATTTGATTTAAATTGGATGGAATTTAAATTGTTACTTAAAATTTTTATTTCATCTCTAGTTTTTCATTTATACCCTAAAAACCTTCTTATTTATTTGTTGTTGCATTTAAATATTTTTAGATTTACTTGCACTTCATAATAATAGAACTTAGAAGAACTAGCGCTACTGTGAGGAGAGCTGATTCAATTTGGTGTAACGTTCAACATCAGCACTATTTACGCTATATTTTGGAATGACCCCTGCCTGACAATTTTATGTGCTGCCTCACACGAGACAGGGCAGGGATACCATGACTCATCTCTGCCGGTGAAATTGTACTGACACTGACCTATTCAGCCACAGGGGACAAAATCTGACTCTGAGAAATGAAGCTACCGATCGTGAGATTTGAACTGCGGTCCTCTCTGCGACGAATACACCCCAATTTCTGGACCTTTAGGTTTTTCTTTGATCTGCCTCAGACAGCTGCGCGCATTCACATAGAACTGTGAGAACAATTGATTAGGCTGTCAGATAACGATTAAGGACCATGCTCACTGACCACACAGGGGCAGATAACTGTGAGCAGTTGAAATCGCAGTAAATTAATTGACTCTATTTCAAACCGTAGTTTAGACACGTTCTAATAGGCGCATATTGAATAAAATTATCTCTATGTGTAAATCAAATCTCTTTCTTCATTCAGTTCTTTTTTGTGCAACAAATGTTAAAAAAACAAGGCAGTTAGAAAGGCTTTAAAAGACCCTGATAATTTTTTAAAATCATATGGGATACTTCTTTTTAATTGCCTAGAGCTAATTAATGACGCCACATAACTTTTTCCTTTTTACCTCTCAATACTCAGGAATTCCTAAGCAATATGGACAACGGTGGGAAGAAATTATGCTTATTATTGAAGAGAAACTATATAAAAACTTGTATCTTTTTCTGTAATGAAGGGCCCAGAAAAAAAAAACCCAGAAAGTTTGAAAAGAAAATATTGGATGCAAAAAAAACAAAATGTTGCCAAATATAAAGGAGCACAGAAATAAAACAAGAGGACCAGTTACGAAAGCTCTACAGTCAGTGATAGACAGACATAACATAGACAATAGGAGGCAAATTTATCAGCAATCACTGCCATCGTTATCTTGTTGGAAAAGTATACAAAGAATTAACAAAAGAAATAATTTACACTGTTGCCAAAAACACACAGCAAGATCAAACAATAGACCAAGCATTTAAAATAAAATGCAAATACTGCACTCATTCAATGAAGACTTAGGCAAGTGCATTTAGCCCTGTCCCATACGCGTCCTGTGACAGAAGATAACATAGATGAGGAAGAGCTAGCCGTGAAAGAGCACATGGAAATATACAGACAAGCTTTTCCAAATAGTATCACACCAATTATCACATTCTTGACAGTCACTGCATAGATTCATGAAAAGGTTTACTTTTGGAATGGCTTTTCACCGAGAGCAAGGTGAATAATTGTTCCATTGTACTATTGAAAAGATAGAAAGAAAGACAATGTGCATAAGAATAGTATGTAAATAATTAGGATGTGTATTAGTATGAAGAATGAAGTTGACTGAAACAGTGAAGGAAAAAAGGAGGAATGTGACTGTTAAATGCTAAAATCATTGAAAGATAGACAGAGAGACCAAGGAAGACAAACGAAGAAAAAATAACAGAAAAGCACAAATTTAACAATTGGAGTATCAATGCACAGGTGGTATCTTTTCCCACTTTTCATTACAAATATCAAGCAATCTTGTACCAATTAACACACCAGTTATCAAGATAACTCCCGTCCAGTTACCGCAGGGTCCCTGAATATCTGTCAGCTCAACAGATGGTGTAATGGATTATGTATTGCCAGCAAGTAACCCCTGGAAGACTAGGACTAGTATGAGTAATTTTGATGTCCACTGGTTTTTGAAGTAATACTCTATTTTTCTATCTACAAACTACTACATTTGATCATGAACTTGTGCAGATATAAATATTTAAAAACAGGTTGTAATTTTGCACATTTAATCCTAAAATAACCCTTTTTCTATAATATATTTCTCCCATGTATACGATGTTACCAAAACAAAATTTAGATGACATTAAAATTTGAAACTTAGTCTATAAGATCCGCACTTGTTGCTTTAAAAATTATTTATACTTGAAGTAGAATATTGCATTTTATAACCAGCTAAATCCTGCTCAATTCAATTCTGGCAAAGCTGCAAGTGCAGGTAAATTTTGTGGCCAGCAGGGCCTGCTTTGACCGATGCATGAACTTGCAGGCGTTGTTAATGGGTGTTCCCTGGGCAGCCCAACAGGTGAACTAAAAGTTGGGCAGTTGGTCGCCGTGACCTCCCGATCTGGAGGCGGTGTGAGGAGAACTTACTTCCCAGGTCATCTGTAAGAGACCGGTCGCCCCTCCCCCTCCTCCTACATTGTCAGGGCTAACGATGGGTGGAGCTGAGTCCATCTTGTAATACTCTGGAAGGAGAGAAAACACAAAAGTACAGTTAGAGAAAGCATCATGTAAAGATCGCGTCCTGCACCCCCTCGCCCTGCATCTTCTCTCTCCCATCTTTCTGTTCTTCTTTCTTTCTCTCTCTTTTTCCCTTCTCTCTTGTCTCTCTCTGCTTCCTATATATCCTCCTCTCTCTGTCTTTGTCTCTCTCCCTCCCCCCCCTGCATCTTTTCTCTCCCATCTTTCTGTTTTTCTTTCTTTCTCTCTCTTTTTCCCTTCTCTCTTGTCTCTCTCTTTTTCCCTTCTCTCCTGTCTCTCTCTGCTTCCTATATATCCTCCTCTCTCTGTCTTACTGTAAGGTCCACTGCTGGGAGGGCTACAGCCGATCTGACTGTTACATGATGTGACCCGGAAGTTGTACTGAGTGCCAGGTGACAGTTGACCTTTGATCCAGTGACCCCGCCAATCGGGATACGACTCCAAGTACGTGTCTGCTTCTCGGAGACCTAACAGAAAGACAAGATGGTCATAGGTATTACCATGTATCAATTAGGTAAAATTTACAATACATTTGGTTTTTTTGGTTGACACTCAGATATTCTTAAATGAAATGTGCACAATATTAATAGAAATTTTATTGTTGCAGTTTGTCTGACCCTGACAGAAAGACAAGGTAGCCATTGGCATCATCAGTGATTGGGAAATAGTGAGAGGTATCATGGTATCATTTTTTTAAATCTAAGTAAAAACCCTGAAGTCAACCACCTCATTTCAATAAAGAAGTGGCAAGCCCCTCCGTATAAAAAGCACAGAGTGTTTTTTTTTTTTACGTTGTCAAAGTCAAACGTCTCACTAAATCTATAGTCTCTGGAATCATCACGTATCGCTCAGATCAAAATCAGAATGTATTAAACTGATTCAATAAATGTCTATAAATGACAGTTTAACAATATTAATAGTAATGCTATCTTATCCTACTGATGTTTCTATAAAATATTAAAGAACTGAAGTAGATAATTATCTACAAAAATAAAGCGAGTCTGGATTGGGGTAACTTGAAACGTCGATACGTTTTAAACAATATGTGCAAAAAATCAAGTTTCTACTAGTTAAGTCAGAGACAGTGCAGGAATACCAGGATTTGTGCCCTAGTCGATGAGAAAACTGAAATTAAACTGATTGGAACTAAATCTGCGAATATGCCTCAAACAACTATCAATATCGCAAGAAGAGAGTAAAAAATCTACGTGTTGTTTTTGATCAAAATATGTCAATGTCATCATATGTTACTGACCTATGTAAAAAGTTATATTTTCAAATTAGGAAAATTGCAAGCGTACGAACCTATTTAAATGAGAATGTGACAAAGACCCTTGTTTCATCTTTGATTTTGTCCAAGCTTGACTACTGTAACGTTTTACTGGCATCTATTAATCGATTGCAAATGGTTCAAAATAGCGCAGCAAGGCTTATTGTGAGAATGAAAAAACGTGAACACATTAGTCCTATTCTTCACCATTTACATTGGCTGCCTGTTAAAAAAAGGATAATGTACAAGTTGTGCATAATTTGCTATAAATGCCTCAATCAGATGGCACCTACATATATCTCTGACTGTCTTAAGATGTATGTACCTGCTAGGCAGCTTAGATCTTCAGCTGATAAAACCATCCTTGTTGTACCAAATAGAAACTATAAATCAACAGGTCAGCGATCTTTTTACCATCTCGGTCCCAAAGTATGGAACAACCTTCCCAAAAACATTAGGGAAGCACCTTCCTTGGAAATGTTCAAACATGCTTAAGTTCTACCTTTTTGACGATTGAAATTGAACGGTGAAAGTTGTAAATACCTATAATGATTGCTTGTTTTTGAATGTAATATTGTATTGTTTCAACAATGTAATTATGATTATATTTCTTTTGTACATGTGATCATGGAAATTGTTAAGCGCACTGAGCATGATTGTTCATGGAAATATATAAATGCAATATATTATTATTATCCTTTCTGGCTTGGGCCGTGTGACCGGAAGTAGGTCATGCTACTGTGCTGTTGCCCAGGCTAGTTTGTTTGTAAACAGTGCACGTGGCTGAGCTGAGTGGCAGTGTGTCTGCCTTGTATTATAAATTCGCCTCTCGCGGCTAAACTACAGAGAAAACACCCAATAAACTATACATTTTTTTAATCCTTTAACCCTAAGCAAGCTGTTTATATTGGTTATAAAACGTTTTTGTTTCATTAGAGAAGTATGAAAGGAATTATTTATCATTCATTTACAATATTGGCGTTAATTAATGCTATTAAATCTTTATCTCGAGTTCTATACATGAAAACTATGTCCTTTTGTTGAGTTTTATCTCTAGAGTATGAATAAATATGACCCCTCAACACAAATTCACATTTTCATAACGGTTGTTTAAAATTAATTTCACCTAAATAAAATTGGAAGAGAGTTATTGCATGCGAATATCGATCTGGGTGTCTGAGCTGCTGTTTCACGTTGCAAGTTTTTTTTCTTTTTTTTTTTTTTCAGTTTACACTGTTAAACTAGAGAAGAAGACAAAATATGCATTAAGTTCGAGGGGAAAAGGGAGAGGGGCTTCGGAGATGGTTTTAAACGAGACGATGGAGATGTTTGGAGCTATAGGCCTATTGCCCAAAAACTGTTACAGGCAAGTTCTTGACAAAAAAAGAAGTCCTAGTAGAGTTTGAAAAAAAAGTCAGAAAATATTTTTTTCAAAAAAAATTTTTTGCGATAGAGTTTGGTACTAAAAACTGTCTACATATAGCTTGGTTCCTAATTAAAAGTCTCCCAGTAGAGCTTGAAACATAAAAATAACAGTAGAGTCTATTTGAAAAACAAAAAGGTTGCCATAGGCCAAATTTAAAAACATTTTGGCCGTAGAAATTGGTAAAAAAGAAAAAAACCACGCAAGAGCTTAGTACCATTGAAACAAAACAAAATGTTGCGGTAAACTTTGTAACAAAAAAGTTGTGAGCTATAGGCCTATTGCCCAAAAAATGTTACAGGCAAGTTCTTGACAAAAAAAGAAGTCCTAATAGAGTTTGAAAAAAAAGTCAGAAAATATTTTTTCCAAAAAAAATTTTTTGCGATAGAGTTTGGTACTAAAAACTGTCTACATATAGCTTGGTTCCTAATTAAAAGTCTCCCAGTAGAGCTTGAAACATAAAAATAACAGTAGAGTCTATTTGAAAAACAAAAAGGTTGCCATAGGCCAAATTTAAAAACATTTTGGCCGTAGAAATTGGTAAAAAAGAAAAAAAACCACGCGAGAGCTTAGTACCATTGAAACAAAACAAAATGTTGCGGTAAACTTTGTAACAAAAAAGTTGTGAGCTATAGGCCTATTGCCCAAAAAATGTTGCAGGCAAGTTCTTGACAAAAAAAGAAGTCCTAGTAGAGTTTGAAAAAAAAGTCAGAAAATATTTTTTCCAAAAAAAATTTTTTGCTATAGAAATTGCTTCTAAAAACTGTCTACATATAGCTTGGTTCCTAATTAACCTTTCTGGCTTGGGCCGTGTGACTGGAAGTAGGTCATGCTACTGTGCTGTTGCCCAGGCTAGTTTGTTTGTAAACAGTGCACGTGGCTGAGCTGAGTGGCAGTGTGTCTGCCTTGTATTATAAATTCGCCTCTCGCGGCTAAACTACAGAGAAAACACCCAATAAACTATACATTTTTTTAATCCTTTAACCCTAAGCAAGCTGTTTATATTGGTTATAAAACGTTTTTGTTTCATTAGAGAAGTATGAAAGGAATTATTTATCATTCATTTACAATATTGGCGTCAATTAATGCTATTAAATCTTTATCTCGAGTTCTATACATGAAAACTATGTCCTTTTGTTAAGTTTTATCTCTAGAGTATGAATAAATATGACCCCTCAACACAAATTCACATTTTCATAACGGTTGTTTAAAATTAATTTCACCTAAATAAAATTGGAAGAGAGTTATTGCATGCGAATATCGATCTGGGTGTCTGAGCTGCTGTTTCATGTTGAACTTTTTTTTTTTTTTCAGTTTACACTGTCAAACTAGAGAAGAGGTCAAAATATGCTTTAAGTTTGAGGGGAAAAGGGAGAGGGGCTTCGGAGATGGTTTTAAACGAGACGATGGAGAGTGGCTTGCTTTTCGTTCAAGCTGGTGGAATCTCCATCTCAGATACTCAAGTCAAAGAATAAAAACTAGAAAGTTCTAGAAGATGAATTGAAGATGTATGCTATGCTAGCAGGGCTCAGCAAGAGAAGACTAACAACATAATATTATATACATGCACACAGTAGCGACGTCAATGACTAACGGTACCCTCTCTACCTCAGGCCTGTCTTTGAGTCACTAGCTGGCACTCAGGGCATAAGCAGCTTAGGAGACGTAGATTTAGAAGCCAGCGATGGACAGGCCTTGAGTTGAACACTAAAAAGTTGAATAATTGTACACACACACACACATTCATACAAACACAAAGACAACACATCAAACATTCCAAACTCTGTGACTAATAGGGATGGTCAACGTAACAACAGGCCTGCAAACGATGTAACAGTACCCTACCTAGCCCCTTCTCCTTGGTCCCCATTGTGTACTATTACTCCTTCAATATGCTGCTTGAAGCACCTCTCACTTTCAGTTACACACTTGCTAACTGTCTTGTAACAGTTATCAAACCCATCACAGGCTTTGTCAAGCACCAAACAACGAACATCCAAGGTCCATAGTACCAAGCTAGCCCACTCTCACTCAACACATTACTGTGATAGCCACGCCCACCTCACCATCCCCTTTCCTTCATTATAACTTGGTCTAGTCTTGATGGAAAAGTTCCAAACCACTGAAAGCTCATTGGTTACTATTTTAGGAATGACTAACCAAAGGCTCATACACGCAGTTTTATAATGAGCGTCACAATCCTTTATTCATTCAAGGCCTACACGCCAGCACATGGCCGTGGTAAAAATACCACGGCCGCGGCTCGCCGGGGGGGCGCCCCATGTGGTAAATGTACCACGGCCGACTCTCCCGTAGGGCTGCGCGGCGGTGGTAAAAATACCACGGTCGAGCTAGCAGGGTTATTATTAGTCGATCATAATGTTATGATACTGACACCGATCCGACAAGTAGGGTCTTAAATCGCACAAATAAAGTTTGTGGGATTGTGGGTACTCATCATAGACCAAAATGAACTCACCATATGCCGAAATGAACAAACCGTAGGCCTAAAACATACTTTAGACATAAATGAACAACCATGGACCTAAATGCACTAATCCTAGTTCTAAAACCTTATTAAGCTCACCATCTGTTAGCACAGTCCACTGATCCTCTTTGTCATGAAAGGACCTGTACTCGATGACGTAGTGTGTCACGTCAAACCCGCGCTTGCGCCCCTTCTGCCACCAGAGCTCCAGGTCGCCACTGAACTTTTGGCCGTCACTGGCCCCTCTGGCGTGCACTCCCCCTGGTTCGCCTGGTGGACCTGGGATATAAAACGATTGATTGGTAGAATAGTCATTAATGGTAGGATTGGCATATATTGCTAAGATTTTAATGGCATCAATTTTGTAAGATTGCCAATCTTTCCAATCTATGCAACTTTTAGCAATTTATGCCAATCTTTACAATCTATGCCAATCCTACCAGTAATGACAATCCTACCAAAAAAGCCAATCTTACAAAATCGATGCCATTAAAATCTTACCAATTTATGCCAATCCTACCATTAAGGACTTTTGTCAGCAACTAGACAGTAGAGGCCTTGCAATGATAGATGAGTTTGTACTATCATCCAATCATAGCTTTATCCTAGACTAGCGGAGCCAATGACATACCAGAAAACCCTATGCCTAAGGTTATGTACACATTGATACAACTGATAAAAAAGGTGAGTGTGCAATTTAGGATTGGTAGAAATGGACTTATAATAATGTTTTCTCAATTTACGGCTTGTAAAATTTTTAGAATCACTAAAAAAAAAAAAAAAGCATAGGCCATGTTTTCACGTGGAAGAACACTATCATTATACATGTACATGTATCAACACTGAATTGGTTATTAAATCTTATTTTGCTTATGAACAACATTTAGAACTCACCATTGACCTTGAGATAAGCTGATGCAGTGAGGGAGCCGGTGACTGACGACACTTTACAAGTGTAGACTCCTTCGTGCTCATACTTAGCCGATGTCACGTACATAATACCGTCCTCCCGACTCACTGCGTTTGGCTGAGAAAAGACAGAGAGTGTTAAATAGTGAGAGGTTCCACAGGAATGGGTTTTGGTCCAGACAATTAAGACAATGGCTTCACTACTTAATCCTCAGCAAATACTTTGAGCATTGGTCATCACTTGATTTCCATATAGGAATATAGTGAGCATGCGTATCGATACCTCCCCGTATCAATAGCACTGTGAGATCTTTTTGTGACACCTCTCACTAAATCAATAGTCTCTTGTAAACAAATGTGGAAGAGATGGTTATATAAAAATGTATACATGTATTAAAGTTGGCTGATTTTTAACCTTCTATGGGACTAGTTCATTAGGGAAAATAAGTACAAAAATATGTAGAATTTAACATCTGACTATCACGTTCAAAATTAATTGTAAAGTCGAGCGTCTAAATTTACAGTATATTTGTACTTTGAACCCAGAGCTTATGACTATTAAATTTAGGTGTTGACACAGAATGACAAGACAGAGATATTAAAATACTGTCTCAACCTGTCCGATGAGAATATAATCTAGTATGGATCTGTTAATATAAAGCCTGAGTTTCGAAATTGAGCCGGTGCTTCTAACAATAATGCTTAGGTACGAATCTGAGCATTCCGGTTACAGTAACATACAATATATCAGCCATAGGGGTAAAAAAAAAAAACGGGCCGTTAAAAAGTCTAATATATCAAAATGTAACAATGTCATAACTCTGACTGGCAAAGAACCTTACAAAGAGAAACCAGTAATAATTTTACCATAGGAAAATAATTATCTTGTAACATGAAACTGTTTTAACCCTGATTTGTTACAATGTTATATGTAATATCATATTTTCGACTGGTAAAAAATCTTACATTATCAACCAGTAAACATCTTTTCATCTGAAAACATGTTTTATCTGTGAAGTAAGTGTTACCATGGCACACATGACAATATCAACCAGTAACCATAATTACATTCACCTGGTACTATCTTATAACACAAAACTATTTCAACTCTAACTTTTTACCATGTCATAAGTGTCAATGTCAAACACTGACAATCTTTTTTTATCTTCTCTTGTTTTACAAAACTCAACTTCGACTTATCATGTGATTAGTGACTATGTGAACCACTAATCATCTTTTCATCTTACCTTATTTTACGAAACTCAACTCTGACTTACCATGCTATATGTGACAACATCATCATTTTTGCCAGTAAAGTCTATGACATGGTCGTAAAAGCTCCAGGAGTAGACGATATCTGCCTTGGAACGGTCAAAAGAAGCTTTGCAGGGTCACAATATTAATAGAAATTTTATTTGTAGTAGTTTGTATGTAACAGTTGTCTAGTGGCCAACTGTATAGGCTTTATTGTGACGGCCCCAGAATAACTGTTGACAATTTTACGACAGGCACACAGTGACAGTAGTGGAAGACGTGGACTACTGTCACCGACCCTGACAGAAAGACAAGGTAGCCAATGGCATTATCAGAGATAGCAAAATAGTGAGAGCTTTCACAGAGAAGAGTTTGCGCACGCTGGTCGGGATGGTTGAGGTGGTATCATTATTTTTTTAAATCTAAGTAAAAACCCTGAAGTCAACCACCTTAATTTCAATAAAAAAGCGTTAAGTTTTTTCGTTGTTTTTTTACGTTGTCAAAGTCAAAATGTCTCACTAAATCTATAGTCTCTGGAATCATCACGTATCGCTCAGATCAAAATCAGAATGTATTAAACTTGTTGATAGAGATTCAATAAATGTCTATAAATGACAGTTTAACAATATTAATAGTAATGCTATCTTATCCTACTGATGTTTCTATAAAATATTAAAGAACTGAAGTAGATAATTATCTACAAAAATAAAGCTAGTCTGGATTGGGGTAACTTGAAACGTCGATACGTTTTAAACAATATGTGCAAAAAATAGTTTCTACTACTTACGTCAGAGACAGTGCGAGAATACCAGGATGCGTGCCCTAGTCGGTCATAATGTTTAGATACTGACACCAAAATGAACTCACCATAGACCGAAATGAACAAACCGTAGGCCTAAAAACATACTTTAGACATAAATGAACAACCATGGACCTAAATGCACTAATCCTAGTTCTAAAACCTTATTAAGCTCACCATCTGTTAGCACAGTCCACTGATCCTCTTTGTCATGAAAGGACCTGTACTCGATGACGTAGTGTGTCACGTCAAACCCGCGCTTGCGCCCCTTCTGCCACCAGAGCTCCAGGTCGCCACTGAACTTTTGGCCGTCACTGGCCCCTCTGGCGTGCACTCCCCCTGGTTCCCCTGGTGGACCTGGGATATAAAACGATCAATTGGTAGAATAGTCATTAATGGTAGGATTGGCATAGATTGCTAAGATTTTAATGGCATCAATTTTGTAAGATTGCCAATCTTTCCAATCTTGGCAACTTTTAGCAATTTATGCCAATCTTTGCAATCTATGCCATTAAAATCTTACCAATCTATGCCAATCCTACCAGTAATGACAATCCTACCAAAAAAGCCAATCTTACAAAATCGATGCCATTAAAATCTTACCAATCTATGCCAATCCTACCATTAAGGACTCTCGTCAGCAACTAGACAGTAGAGGCCTTGCAATGATAGATGAGTATGTACTATCATCCAATCATAGCTTTATCCTAGACTAGCAGAGCCAATGACATACCAGAAAACCCTATGCCTAAGATTATGTACACATTGATACAGCTGAAAGAAAAGTTGAGTGTGCAATTTAGGATCGGTAGAAATGGACTTATTATGTTTTCTAAATTTACAGCTTGTAAAATTTTTTAAATCACTCAAATGTTAAAAAAAAACAACATAGGCCATGTTTTCATGTGGTAGAGCACTATTATTATACATGTATCAACATTGAATTAGTTATTAAATCTTATTTCGATTATGAATAACATGTAGAACTCACCATTGACTTTGAGATAAGCTGATGCAGTGAGGGAGCCAGTGACTGACGACACTTTACAAGTGTAGACTCCTTCGTGCTCATACTTAGCCGATGTCACGTACAGTATACCGTCCTCCCGACTCACTGCGTTTGGCTGAGAAAAGAGTGAGTGAGTGAGTTTGTTTTACAGCACGTCAGCACGGTAACGGCTATGTTGTGCCCATGATGTCCTAAGACAGTTAATGCATTATACTAGTAGCAAGGGTGTTTCCTTATCTCTTTGAGTAGTAAAAGACCAAAGAGTGTTAAATAGTGAGAGGTTCCACAGGAGTGGGTTTTGGTTGAGACAATTAAGACAGTGGCTTCACTATTTAATCCTCAGCAAATACTTTGAGCATTCGTCATCACTTGATTTCCATAATTATATAGTGAGCATGTATAACGATACCTCCCCGTATCAATAGCACTGTGAGTTCTTTTTGTGACACCTCTTACTAAATCAATAGTCGCTTGTACAAAAATGTGGAAGTGATGGTCATATATAAAATGTATACATGTAAGTGGATGAATGGATTAACATTGTAAGGCGCCTAGGGCCCACATTGTGGGGAGTGGGCGCCCTATAAATGCCATTATTATTATTATTATTATTATTATTGAAGTTGGCTGATTTTTAACCTTCTATGGGACTAGTTCATCAGGGAAAATAAGTACAAAAAAATGTAGAATTAAACATCTGACTATCACTTTCAGAATTCATTGTAAAGTAGAGCGTCTAAATTTACAGTATAATTGTACTTTGTTCCCAGAGCTTATGACTATTAAATTTAGGTGTTGACACAGAATGACAAGGCAGAGATATTGAGAATACTGTCTCAACCTGTCCGAGGAGAATATAATCTAGTATGGATTGTTAATATAAAGCCAGAGTTTCGAAATTGAGCCGGTGCTTCTAACAATAATGCTTAGGTAAGAATCTGAGCATTCCGGTTACAGTAACATACAATATTTCAGCCATAGGGGTAAAAAAAAAAGAGCTGATAAAAAGTCTAACATATCAAAATGTAACAATGTCATAACTCTGACTGGCAAAGAACCTTACAAAAAGCAACCAGTAATAATTTTACCACAGGAAAATAATTATCTTGTAACATGAAACTGTTTTAACCCTGATTTTTTACCATATTTTATGTAATATCATATTTTCGACTAGTAAAAAATCTTACATTATCAACCAGTAACCATCTTTTCATCTGATAACATGTTTTATAATAGGAAACTGTTTTACCTCTGAAGTAAGTTTGACCATGGAACACACGACAGTATCAACCAATAACCATAATTACATTCATCTGGTATTATTTTATAACACGAAACTATTTCAACTCTAACTTTTTACCATGTCATAAGTGTCAATGTCAAACACTGACAATCTTTTTTTATCTTCTCTCATTTTACGAAACTCAACTTTGACTTATCATGTGATTAGTGACTATGTGAACCACTAATCATCTTTTCATCTTACCTTATATTCCGAAACTCAACTCTGACTTACCATGCTATATGTGACAAGGTCATCATTTTTGCCAGTAAAGTCTATGACATGGTCGTAAAAGCTCCAGGAGTAGACGATATCTGCCTTGGAACGGTCAAAAGAAGCTTTGCAGGGGAAGGTTGTGGACTCGTTCACGGTGATTTCCCTGTCATCAGGCTTCTCAGTAAACACTGATATCTCTGCAAGCAGGAGACAGATCACAGTGGGTTGGATATATATATAAATATAATTAAAACATGTTTCATCCGCTTAGATTATTCTAAGATTAAAACCATACTGTTTATCATAAATCTGTCGAGAAATGAGACAAATAAATAAAGAAAAAATGGATATTATGTGCTTAGTATCTTAAAATCTTGCTTGGTGGTACTACTGAATACCACTGCAGACCTGACAATTTTTGAAACTTCGTAGTAATAAGCATGCGCACATGGTGTGAAACTCCTTGATCGACTTAAAAGTTAAAACCTAAAAAGGAATTTTATATGTTGATGAAATACCACCGCTTTTTACAAATATATAAAGGAAAAAAATTAATGAATCTTGATAGTTATAACTAGAGATGATCATATGTCACGAGTGGTGAAATGCAAATTAAATAAGGTTCATGGGTGCACACATTGTGAAACAGTTTTTAAAAACTGAAAGATCTGATGCAGAAAAAAAATATTTGATTTAATAAATGCCATGGAGATATGTATGAAAAGGGACTTTCCTTTTTAAAAAAGGGGAGAACATTGGCTTACAGCGCAAAAGGTCTGGGTTCGAGCCTTGGCAATTTTGGTCCCTACTGGTTGGGTCGGTGTCAGTTTAATGTGACCGGCTGAGACAGGAGTCATGGTATAAAATTGTCAGACGTCAGTTTTGGGGCTCATCCACAATATAGCTTAGAAAGTGCTGATGTTGGACGTAAAATCAACTCAACTCCAACTCATCTCAACTTTTTTCACAAACCCTGTTACAATGGTATTTGTAACTGAGACCCAAAGATAAATACAGTTAGAAGATCTAACACTTAGTAAGTATATCAATCTAAGAGAAAACACTGGTTTGTAACTCGAACAGTTCAGTAATGGATTTATGCCCCAATGACCGAGCTTGAATCTAGTTCTAGAGTCTAAATCTAGAGTAGAATCTAGATAGATCTAGTTTTGATAGATGATTTTCCCAACAAACTAAGAATCATTGAATGCCTGTCAGTGCTACATGACAAAACCTTGAGAATGTATCTAAAAGTAATTACCGACTGATTGTTCAGAGAAAAAACACAAAGCAAAATTATATAATGCTATAACACAGCTAAAACTCGTTCACCAACACATTGTTTCCTTTCAAAGTAGAAAGATATCTAGGGCCTACTACTCTTCCGGTTAGATACGGTAATAAGAACCTTGATCAGATCTAGCCCACATGACGTTTAACTGAGAGCCTATGCAATACAATGGCGAATCCTTACTCCTTTAACTTACTATGGTCACTGTCACAACATTGATCAATGCAAATTGATGCCCTACAATGCAGACAACTGTGCATACACTTTTGATTACAACCCAAAGGAAAAATTATGACCGGACGCTAGCTGACTATCAACATACAGTAAATCAAACAATACAACTAGTGGCAATAGTAATAATATTGAATATGTGAAAACAAAAGTTTCTAATATCGACAGTCCTATTATTGTGTGTATGAAGTTCATTTTGTTGGGCCAGAATTATCTGAACCAGTGGCTAGAAACTTAAGCTATAGATTGTACTATCTTCAACATGGCGTAGATACGATAAGAGCCACTCGTAAGACGTAATTTGTAGCACTTTGGCGTAAAAAACTACGCCCAAACCGTAGTGTTAGCATGTCTGTTACCTCATTCCCACACATGTATGGTTATGTATTATAGCCTCAGCATAGAAAAAAAATCAAATCAATTTAAGCACTGTGGAGGCTAGCACAAAAGATGCTAGGTCTAGAGATACAAGTTATTGACATACAGATAAAAAGAGAAGAAGGGGCGACCACAAGATCTAACTTGTGCTAATTAAAAAAGACGAACAAAGTTTCTCTAAGGTTGTGTTTAAGTTTTCTTCTCGAGTCCTTGATGGAAACTGGTGCCCTTAGGTCTCTGTAGACATACCAATACCCATCTAGCTTAGTCCATTGTGGTCTATACTGATGAGCAGGTGGCTGAGGTTCAAATTTCAGCTGGTTTACATTTATAATATAATAATAGAATTTTATAAAACAACCTATGAAACAAAACAGAAAATTTAATTAGGGGATACCGAACTTATATTCGAGGTGCCAGTCAGCTCAATAAACATCGCTTGTGATTTGGTAAATAAGTAGGCCCTATAGTCTAATACCATTTTTCTCCCGTACATTGCACAGTGTCACGCATCTGGATCTGGCTTTCCCCTGTGGCCACACATAATTATACAACACCAAGTCAGTAGAGCGTGGTGCAAGAGGTAAAGCGTCTCCTAATCAGGAGGTTTCGGAGTCAAAATTGTATCTATCCGATTCCACCCCTATTGGTTTGGTCCGTGTCAGAATATTTGGATCGGCTGAGACTGGTGTCCAAGTATTCCCCGCACTGGTTTTGTGGGTCAGCACATCAAATTTTCAGATGTTAGCCTTGAAACGTGTCCACAATTTAGCCATTATAGTGCTGACATTGGACGTTAAACAAGAAAAAAAAACAACCAATCCATCATTGTGGAAGGGCCCTATTAACTAAAAAGCACTGAACTTATTAAAATCAGAAATTATAATTCTATTCGAGGAGCGAGACAGCTCAGTAAGTAGTACATCCGATTCGGTAAAATAATAAATGGTTATTGAAGAATCTAATCTAAGACCACTGATGTCCCACACCTTGCACAGTGAGCACGCAGCTGGATCTGGCTTCCCCCAGCCCATTGGTGGCCACACACGTATACTCTCCCGAGTCGGCCACACTCAGCCCAACAAGGTGAAGGTCGCCGTTAGGGAGCACGGTGCCCACTTCCGCCCCGTTTCTTTCCCACCGGATGTCGGCTCGGGGCGCCGCCTGTGGGCTGCAGGAGATGGTGACGTCACCGCCCTGTGCCGCCTGTATGGAGCTCTGCACGGGCGTGGCTGCGAATGTTGGCGCCAGGGCTGGGGGGATAGAAACAAAGGAGGGGGGGAATATATGATTTTCTATTGGTGGTGGCCAAGTCACATTAAGACACAGATTTCTATTAATAGAAATCTGTGCATTATGATTATAAGCTTATGTTTGATATCAAAGAATGTTACAAAACAGTGAGAGATCGGAGAGATAATATGGTTTACTATTGATGATGGAATGATCCAAGGTGACATAAATCTCAGAGAGTGATAGAGAAGAAAGAGAAAGAGGGGGAGAGAGAGACAGACAGACAGAGAAAGAGAGATATATAGATAGAGAAAGAGACAGAGGGACGTAGACAGACTGACATATAGAGATAGAAATAGAGAGAGAGATATTGAGAGAGAGCTCTTTAAGACAGATTCGGCTGGGAAAAGGGGTGGCAAAATCAAGATGATTTACTATTGGTGGTGGGAGGAAAGAAATAATAACTGATTTACTGGTGATGAATTTAGACCATCGTTGTAATTACTCTACCTCAACAAAGTGCAATTTGGATCAATAGTATGATATGACCCGGAGAGGCATGAGTCGAGGTATTCCCTGTGTGGCAGCACGGAAAATTAACAGTTTTTTTGGGGGACCCATCTGCAATACAACCTACATAATGCTGACGCTGGACGCTAAGCAATAAAAAACAAAAACAAAACAAATCTAATACTACATGTACTCACACAGAGATCTGAGCTGTGCACTGGATCTGGCTACGCCATTAGAATTCTTGGCCTCGCACTGGTACATTCCCTCGTGGTCAGCATTCACGTCACTGATGGTGAGGATGTTGCCACGCACCTGCTCAGATGATCAGGCATTGGTTAACTCATTCAACGCGGGAGAAAAAGAAGAAGAAAAAGAAAACAAAAAATGCCCTTCTTTTTGAGTAATAATAATAAATTACATTTATTTAGCGCTTTCCATTTTCAGAATATTGTTAAAAAAAAATCTCAAAGCGCTTTCCCCACGAATGGTTGGTATATGCTCTGTTGACGGTATTAGGTTTTAGTTTACTAATGAAGTAATACTGTCATTTGAGCACAAGGTGAGATTAATGCTCAGTAAAGGGTGTGACTTCACCATAGCTTTGAAAGAGATAATAAGCAAACAGACGGCATTGGACCCCTAGGCGAACCTAGGCGGAGTTAAACCCAGATAGAGAGAGAAAGAGGGAGAGATAGATAAAGAGAGACAGGGGGAGAAAGAAAGAGAGAAGGGAAGAGAGAAAGAGAGAAGGGGAGAGAGAGAAAGAGATAGAAAGAGGTAAAGATAGATAGGAAGAGAGAAAGAGAGAAAAGAAAGAGACAGACAGAGAAAGTGTGTGTGTGTGTGTGTGTGTGTGAGAGAGAGAGAGAGAGAGAGAGAGAGAGAGAGAAAGAGAGACGGAAAAAATGTTAACAGCAATGACAATTATATTGACAAGTCTGCTTGCTGAACATAAATCATGTTCCCAACCGAAAGGGAATAACCTTTGATGAAATCTCATTCCCTGTAGAAACCCTAGGTTTAGAGGTTTAGTGAAACTATGAAAGGCAAGCTCAGCATGTAATTAGTACATTGTAATACGTTTACATATATGGCGCCTTCCCTAAACAAAGCTCAAAACGCTTTATAATTATATTAAGAAAAAAAAAAATCAAATTTGCATAAAAAATTAAAAATCAAATATGCCTTCACATGGACAATTCTATCACTCCTATATAATGGAGCAATTCATAATAGAGGGTCAGCGTTGAAGGACCATAGTGAAAATGAAGGCTATAGGTAAGGGAATTTCCATCAGCATCCAATCAAAGCTTTATTCTAGAATTATGGAGCCATTGGGCCGTCACAAAACCCCGTGCCATAGGGACAATAATGTCACTTGTTGACGTCGTGTGGATTGCAAAGCTTGTAATAAGGCAAGCATACCGCACAAATGTCTATTAATAGAATTCTGTGGCGTACCGTTATCCCTGTAGCAGCGTCGTCCATCAACTTGACCCCGTTCTTGAACCAGGTGTATGTAGGCAGGGGCACGCCCACTGCATTACACCGCCACTCGAAGTCGCTGCCCTCGTCAAGGTGCTGGTTCTGCAGGGGGTACGGGAAGTTCGGCCGGGCTGGGAGGGGGGAGAGGGCGGAGAAGAGAGAGGGGAAAGTGAAGGATCAAATTAAAAGAATGTTAATAAATTATATTGAGTAAAAAAGAGGTTAACACAACTCCCCACTCTTTCGGGTGACTTGAAGCAGCCACTAGTCTCACCTTAAAGGCTAACCTAAAACATCTCCAATTGGACCATATAGCCTACCATAATGTACCTCCCATGCATCAAGCTAACCTAAAACATCTCCAATTTGACCGTATAGGCTACCATAAAGTACCTCCCATGCATCACTCCTGCGGATAATTTAATGTCATTCCCCCAACCTCGCCTAAGAGCACCACCTAGTCTCATCTTGAAGACTCACTCAACGCTACTCTTATTCTCCACTCCTTCGACTTTTAACAGAACTTTTCTACCCCTACCTATAAGGCCACTTAACAGTACCCCCTTGTTCTCACCTTTTAAGCTTGATTGAAGCACACCTTAATTTCCACCTTTAAGCTTGCTTAAAGCACCCCATTAATTCCACATTTGAAGTTAACTTAAAGCACCCCCTAGGCACACCATTTTCAGGCTGACTCAATACAACTCCTCCACTTCCACTTTTGAGGGTAACCTAATGCTACTCTCCTTACTTAATAAGTATAGCTTCCAGACCCCACCTTTGAGGCTAGCTTATATCAATCCCTAGTCAAAAGAAAGTAGAAGTTAACCAAGACAGGAAACGAAAGCCTAAAATGCAACAAGTCACTTGGTACAAAACGCTGTATACACAGACTTGCCTCTCTCTGAGCGTAGTATTAACACCGATCTTTGCATTACTATTAGCTCATTTGTTGTAAGAACAAAATTCAGCAAAACCAAGTACGCGTTTACCGCACTTCGTGTTGTCGCGAGGGTCCAATGCTAAGTTTACAGGGTGAGTCGCAATAATTCCTGCCTTGCCCTAGACTCACCTTTGAGGCTGAGGAAGGCTGTTTTCTCCCGTGTGTTGGTGTTGCTGCTCACGATGCACGTGTACGAGCCCGAGTCCTCCAGTCGCGCCTTGGGCAGGATCAGGCGCCGGTTGTGGTCATCGAACTGGGCGTGAGGGCTCAGGTCTGCATCATCGCGACGCCAGGAGTAGCGCAGGGGCAGTCTGTGGTGAACATAGTACTAGTAGACTTTAGAGGTGAACAGGTGAACAAAGTTGCAGAGGTGGTTAGTGAGTTTTGGGGAAATGTACTAAACATAGTACAAGAGGTAGTTTGGCAGGTTTGGAGAAATGTAGTCAATACAAAAGTACAGGTTTGGGAAATTTTGTTAACAGAGGCAGAGGTTTGGAAAAACTTTGAAAAAATGTTGGTAGAAGTTTGGAGAAATATGTTGAACATGTTAGGGTACTTGGTTTTGGAGGGAAAGTGGTGAACATAGGTTTGGGGGGGAATAGGGTGAATATGTTAGTGGTCCTAGTTTGGAGGGAATGTGGTGAACATGTTAGTAAAAGTTGTGTGGAGGGAATGGGGTGAACATGTCAGTAGACGTGGTTTGGAGGTACACATGTTAGTAACATTAGTGGACATGGTTTGTAGGGAATGGGGTGAACATGTTAGTAGAGGTTTGGTGAGATGTGGTTGAGTTGATTTGGTTGCTTTACGCTCAGCTGCAACACTCTATAGACTGTATGGTGTACGCTCTACCACTTAAGCCAGTTCGCCTTCGGAACATGTGGTAAACATATTTGTAGATGTTTGGAAATATCTGCTGACCATGTTAGAAGAGATTTGATTTGGGGAAATTTCGCCAACGTGCTAGAGAGGATTGAAGGAATCGAGGTAAACGTGTTAGTACAGGTTAGGAAAAATGTGGTAAGAGATTTGGGGAATCATGATAAACATGTTATTAAACTTTTTTGGAGAAATTTAGAAAATATGTTATGTAGATGTTCAGGGAATACGGTAAAGTTGTTGATAGAATATTTATGGAAATTCGGTTTAGCTGTGGGGCGTAACTTCTAATAATAGTATGTAGTTCTAGCTCTTATTCGGAATTTGCGTCTGCCGCTACTTGTTGGACCGATTTCAGTCTAATGTGACCTGCAACGTCTCAAGTATATTGTTTCGGCATGTCGTCACTATATACGATCTTTCTTGAGACAAGATAAATGTGGCACTAATAGATTTTTTTTCTCTCCAACTATGCAGTTTGGTGAAATGTGACGAACATGTTGATGTATGGGGTTTTGAGAGAGAGAGAGAGAGAGAGAGAGAGAGAGAGAGAGAGAGAGAGAGAGAGAGAGAGAGAGAGAGAGAGACTTA
The DNA here is from genome assembly GCA_003991915.1 of Elysia chlorotica. Classification (NCBI taxonomy): domain Eukaryota; kingdom Metazoa; phylum Mollusca; class Gastropoda; family Plakobranchidae; genus Elysia; species Elysia chlorotica. Next base: position 58,282 of record RQTK01000619.1, on the reverse strand, counting down.
CCTCCCATACGCCAGGCACTCCATCTCCACCCTCTCTCCAACCATCGGCTCCGCGGGGAAGAACTGCGGGAACTTGTCCTGGATGTCAGGACCATACGTATTCGCATCTGGCAGGGGATACAAGCAGCAGAGAAACGTGCATCTTATACAGATGTTTCTTCATACATGCATGTAGAGCACACATATCCTCTGTTGCTTTGTCCCATCAGTCAATGTTATTTCAGGACGCTTTCTCTTTCTTTCTCGCTATATTTTTCTGTCTGTTATATGTATGTATGTATCTATCTATCTATCTAACTACTTATCTCTTGATATGATATGTATCTTTCTATCCATTGAACTATCTATCTCTCTCTATTTGTCTCCCTCATTCTGTCTCTCCCTCACTCGATGACAATTTGTACATTCTACCACACATATAACTTCTTTAAAACTTTTAGGCCTATTTATCCATTCATCTATATATTTTGCTATCTATCGATCTGTCTAAAGCTTATTTAGGCTAACTGGCTACATACCGATTAAACTATCGATTGATCTCTCCTACCAACGATGAAAATGCAGTCTCAGATCCTTAGGACCCCCCCGCCCCCCCCACAAAAAATCACCCTACTCTCTTCATCTAGTGTTAAAGTCAGGTCCCCATAACTCACTGTTTCCCGACACAGCCAACGTGATGACATTGGATGTCCTGGACGGAGCTTGGTTGACTGCCAGCACCTGACCCTGCTTGGGTACCATCTCCACCATGCAGCGGTAGTCTCCCCTAGATACACCGGCAATGGAATCAGTTAGTGTTACAGCCAAATCCAGAAACTGCAGTTTGATGGTTTGATAAATAAAAATTGAATAAATTTGGTACATCAAAAGATATTTTACATGCGTTTTGCAGTTCATTCATTCAAAGTGCTTTGCGTCTTGGGCAACTGTTGGGCTGGCAGTATAACAAGTGGAGCAAATTCGAGTATTGATCAATTCATACGTAAAGCTTAGAAAGTTTTTTGGAAAGAATAGCCTCCTATTTCCACAATATCTATATCCACAATATAAAAGAAGCTCAACTGTCAGGTCTGAACATGAGACAAAACATGGGGGAGGACAGAGAAAATATTAATTATTAAGACAAGAACAGAGAGATACCACAAATCTTTCACCCCATAAACTTCACGAAGACTGTCGCAGTTGGGATGCACTGTATAATCTATAGTTCACAAGGTATTTAATTATGTGACTACATACATCATTTTTTGTGATATGATACTAAGATTTTTTGGTGTGTGTGCGAATCTAATATGTGTTACTCACTTACTGAATATTAACTATACTTTTGTATTAAGATGATCCATATGTGTAATTATTCCATCTAGCTTGGTTTTGCCCAGACCAAATTTCCAAACCGGATGAGTTTACCTATACCTTTTCCTTTGTTTCTCTGTTTCTTGTTTAAGGTCCAACATCAGCACTATGTAGGGCATACTGTGACGAGTCCTAAGACTAACTTCTGTTTATTTTACACACTACCACAAGGAGATAGTGCAAGGATATCATGAATAGAGCCACAGTCGGTAATATACTAACACTGACTTCAACAGTGGGAAACGAAATTGGAGAAATTAATTGATGACTGATTGTGGGTTTTGAACCAGAGACTTCCAGGGCAATTGCAGCGAGTCATTCTCACAAAATGCCCAAATCAGAAACTACCTGTGATGGAACTAATATAAGGGAGGCATTTCTTGATTCTAACTAGTGGCAGAGTTTGACTGCACCATTTACACAAAATTATTATTATTATTATTAATATTATTATTATTATCATTATCATTCTTACTATGGTTACTATTATCATTATAATTATTATTATTATCATCATCATCATCATCATCATCTTCGTAATTGTCGTAGTCGTCATCATCATCCTCCTCCTTATCATCATACTACTACCACCACTACTACTACTACTACTACTACTACTACTACTACTACTGCTACTACGATTATTATCACAAGTATTAAAATGAAACTCACTGATCCTCCACTCTGACTTCTGAGATGTACAGACCTCCGTTTTTCGAGAGAAAGTACTGTGGGTTCATATCCGGTCGGATAAAACTGCTGACGCTTCCTTTGTTCCAGTTGTAGGCGAGGTCTGCAGAATAGATATTGTTGGCAGAATGAAATAAAAGAACAATAGTAAAATAATAATAATAATAATAAAATTTAATAATAATAACAACAATAATAATAAAAATAACTATGATAATAACAACAAAAACAAGAACAACAACAACATTGCTATGAATATATTATTAGATTGTACATAGTTATGAAGTCTCTAACGCCTATTTGGTAAAATTAACCAAGTAATGTTTGAAATTCTTGCATTTACCATTCTTTTGAAATTCTTGCATTTACCATTCTTTTGTTGTTGTATGATACTTGTGTCTCTGGTGTTAATTGAGATTATTTTATTCGCAGAAATTTAGCGCTACAAAAACAGCTAATCGATCTTTCTGGGTTTTCAAATGGGCTACAACTGAAGGTCCACAAAAAAAAACAAAAAAACAATGTAATATACAGGTTAACATTTCAGAGCAGGTTCATAGCTATGAAATGTGAATAGAGAAAAGCAGTGGAATAAAATCTGGGACAAGACAAGAGAACATAAAATTGATTTAAAAAAACTTCTATTTTAAAATAATTTATTTATAGTGATTTTGTTACTAGTTTTAAAAATACTGGTAGATATCACTCAGGTGGTAATTACCGTAATATAAGTTATATAGGGTAACTTCAGCCCCGAAAAAAAAGCCAGCCCCAAAGGTTTACTGTGGCAAAAGGGATGTTAAGAATACTGTCATTGAACTGCGTGCTGCAGACGAAAAGCAGTTTTGATATTTCAGATCAATGAAAACCTTTACAAAATGAAATTCTCTTTCTTTACTTGTATATGTGAAAATTAAAATTTTGTGTGTGTCAATCTGTGTTTGTCTTTCACTTCCCCCCTGCCCCTCTTTTTCTGTCTAACTGTATCATTCTCTGTTTCTTTCCCTCTACCTCTCCTTTTTTCTATCTCCATCTCTTTCTTTTTTCATTTTTCTGGCTCTCTTTCTCTCCTCTTTCTCTCCCTCTCTATCTCTCTGACTGGGAGTGTGAGCGCCTACCTGTGTTGGTGGAGATACTCTGACACGTGACTTCCACTCCCTGGTACATCTTTGCAGGCGTGGAGCTGATGGGGTTGTTGGAGAACTCGCCGAGATCTGGTCATAAATAGAGGGAGAGAGAGAAAGAGACGGGGACAGTCAGAAGAAAGAAGGTCAGAAAACAATACGTCAAAAGGAGGATATAGACGGAGACAATAGCTTTTTTCTTTATTTATGTTGTACATGATCAACATAAAGAGTGAGTTTGGTACATGCAAATTACGTCACTGAAAATGAGCACTATAATGGTTACTTCTGTTATTTGTCAATAAGTAGGTGGTCAAGTTATTATAGTTATCATGATAACAAATCTAGAAGGCGACATATCAGAAGATACTTTAAATGTTTCAAGGTTAACACAGCATCATATTTAGTACTGCCATAGTTGAGATCTGACTGCCTGGGAGTACAGTATTATTAGGAACTAGATAATAGATCTAAAGTCTATTACAGCATATCTATGTGTTTATTCAACAGACTTGAAGTAAAAGCAAGTGAGCGTAATAGTTGGATTCTTAGGTACCCTACCTGAAGGCGACGAGCCGAAGTGAAAGAGAACTCACTGCAAGATAATTAGTTTAAATGGTAAAAGAAATCTAGATTTGAGTTTCAGTCTAGCTCACGGAGCGAGTTTTACAACAGTGTCGAACAGTCGCCTGAGGGATCCAGTAACAGATTTAACGGTTGAAAGTTACCTCCGCAAAAAAGTGACGCTGTATTAATTAACCTAAAATAAATAGTGCTGCGACAAACAAGCAAGTTCCTCCTCTCGATAATTTAAGCTCTCTGGTAAAGACAAGCACTCACTGCCGTAGGAGAGCTCAATTGGGTTAGACTTGACACTGCCCATTTCGTTGCTGGCCTCACACGTGTACAGACTCGAGTCTGCATTGTCTTCGGGCTGGAATAATAATAATAATGATAATAATAATAATAATAATAATAATAATAATGATGATAATAATAATGATAATAATAATAATAATAATAATCTTCTTCTTCTCTTCTTCTTCTTCTTCTTCTTCTTCTTCTTTTCTTCTTCTTCTTCTTCTTCTTCTTCTTCTTCTTTTTAA
>RQTK01000619.1:14574-53764 GCA_003991915.1 Elysia chlorotica | reverse complement strand
GAAGAAGAAGAAGAAGAAGAAGAAGAAGAAGAAGAAGAAGAAGAAGAAGAAGAAGAAGTTAAAACTGAGTTTACCGCGCCTTTTATAAAACATTCTAAAGGCCTAGCTGACGTTGAACTAGGAAAGAATAATTTTAGTTTTTCCTTTAATTTATTCCATTAGAAAAAAAAATACAACAAAACTATTACATCTTTCTCTCTTTAAAAAAAAAAACAAAAAAAAAACAACCAACAAAACAAAACAAATCTTACTGCTTCGTTTAAAACCACTCAGATAATTTTTTGCAAACCCTTGAATCAAAGGACTGGCCTCCTATATGGTTAGAATCCATCTTATCTTGCATTCACATTGCTCTTCTAATCAACACTGTCAAATACGAGTGAAAGATAGAAAGACATAGAGGGGTAGAGATAGTGTGTTTGTGTGTGTGTGTGTGTGTGATAGAGAGAGAGAGAGAGAGAGAGAGAGAGACAGAGAGACAGAGAGAGACAGATAGGGCAATAAACTAACTTACATTATTGATTGTGAGGCGACCATTGGTGATGCCATATTTCTTGCCTAGAGCTGAGGTCACCTCTTGTGGCGTTGACCTGCATAGATATTGACATGTGAAGCAACCAGGATGAATTTGGCACAAGTAGCTACTAGGACATTTAAATTTATTCATTATATGTTAGGAAACATCAATTGCGCTATAAGATAAAGATATATATGATTTAGTTCTTTCTAGAACCAGATATAACTGTTTTTACTATGAAAATATAAAAGATCAATATAAAGTAGCATTTCTGTGTTAAGAGGGCTTTGGCACCAGTGGTGTATTTTGGGTTGTTGCCATCTGGGGCGGAACACATTTTGCCACCCCCTTTCTATCAATCACATCAAATAATCTACATGATATACAGACGTTAAGGGAGAGAGTGGGAGTAATGAGTAAACCAACAGAAGATGAACATAAATGAATGCAAATGCTAGAATGAGTCTGTGTAATGGGGCGATCGTATAGTGAAGAGAGATACCCCCCTCACTCTAACTCGTAGGGCTCACAGCTAACCGGACCGGATCAAAAATGCCAGAATCTTCAACTTGATGAAGGCGGGCATACACCAAAGAAGAAGACGAAACTCAAACATTGTTTATCTTATTTTGCTCTAAGCTGTCAACTGTCATTCCAGCTTTCAAATGCATCTCTAATTCCTTCCATTTGAAAAATGCCTCTCTGTGCGTGGCACTGTTCTCGTGATCTTTCACCTTTGGGTTTAATTTCTACCAGTGGAGAATCCATTCATTAAACTGAAAGATGAATCTGTTTTCTCTCCAGACACCTTACAACAAAAACAGAACAGATATATATTTGCGTTGGGGTGAATAGAGCATCCATGTTCGAAGGGTCCTTTCATCATTTTTCTGACTTTGATAAAAACAATCTCTAGTCAGTTGGCGCTTTTCTCCTTTCACGTACCTCATCTACTAACAGCAGTGTCTGGAAATTCTATCTTCTGAAGAGTCGATGTTTAACTAATTCAACTCTCAAGTCATGGTCAATTTTGCATCATTCAAAATGGGGTTTTCAGCAATAGGTAACTTTGTTGACTCTGAGTTAAATTCTAAAGTTTGTTCTACCTCCACCTTGACATCCGTTTCGTCTAACACAGGGCTAGATCTATGGTTCTGACAATCGGGCATAATATAGTTTCTCCCTTTTTTAATACTTCTGTATGCCTGTCTTTTGATGAACTTGATGCTCCAGGACTAGCCATAAAATTCAGAATTGCGCCTTTATCTTGTTTGTTAAGGTCTTCTCTAGCTTGCTTCTGCTTTCGATATGCGGCACCACTTAGCTTGAGTCTTTTATTAGCGCTGATTTCAAAGTTAGTGTTCTAACACGAGAGTACATATACTAGTATTTATATCTAGATCAAGTATTCGCAGCGCAAAGACTAAATTTTACATAGATCTAGAATCTAGATCTACATCATAATTATGGTGTTCAGACTGAATAAAACTAGAATCTAGGCCTATATCTAGAATTCTATATTTAGATCTAAGAATCTATACTATGATACTACTTAGATAATAGAAACCTAGATTAGATCTAGATCTAGATCTAGATCTAGATTTTAATTCACAGACAACGTTGAAATTATTCTAGATCTAGATCTAGTAAAATTATAATTATTATAGAATAGATGCAATCCAAATGAATAGATTAGTTGCTGTTGGTAGCTCCGGCCGGCCGCAATACTCAATACAACATTAGAGAGAAATTAAACCTGAGAGCAGACGGCGGCAGCGGTCGTTCTCAACTTTTTGTTTTTACATAGCCAGGTTGTCATGCGTTTGGGATCCATTTTTGTATTCAAGAAAAGCCCAAAAAAAAAAAGCCTGCTTTTCGGACTTTTTTTTGAAGTGGTCATAAAGCATAACCTGTGTTTTCTGTCTGTCTGTCTGTCTGTCTGTCTGTCTGTCTGTCTGTCTGTCTCTCTCTCTCTCTCTCTCTCTCTCTTGTCTTTTTCTTTTTTTCTTCCCTTGCTTTTTTTTCTCCCCTCCCCCTTCTCTTGCCGCCCCCAGATAGTGCCGCCCGCTCTGAACTACAGAGATCTGGTTGTATGTAATGCCGACTGAATCTAAACTTTTAAAGTGTCCTTGTTATTATTATTATAATATTTCTATAATTATTTGTCCATAACCAGACCAACCAAGTTCCGGGCATGCCTGTATGGGTTTCCTCATTGTATAGTATCTTCCTCGAGATCTAGGACACGTTAAACTCGCTTTCTCTTACAAAAAATAACTTACCGCTTTCAAAGTGTGTTTTAAGAAACATTTTCAGCACTGAAATGGTTAAGAGAACTCACTGTCCGAGTTTCTGGCGGAACCACCTGTACTTGGGGGTCGGGTTGCCCGTCGCCTGACAGTCCAGTACCACAGGGGTAGTCGTCTTGACCTCAGTCATGAAGAACAGAGTGTTCGGAGACAGGAAAGTGATGTTTGGACCAGTCTTCCACAAGCTTGAGTCAGTAATGCCGGAACCGTAGGCTGAAAGTGGACATGGGTAAGCTTATAGATTTACATGGAAGGTCGAGCTTAGGTGAGACAACCAAGGTGAATCACGCACAAGGCGGAAATTTGACTACCGGTACATAGCACGGCAAAAAATTTTTTTAAGAGCGTGAAAAAAACAAATCTCCACCATTTCTATAACCAGAGATGTTAAAAATAATTTGAATATTAGAAGGCCAACATATGGTATTTGAAAGGTTTAGCTTGTTAGAGCTCAAAACATAATTACCGACTTGTGCCAGATACACACCGTTTGTCTCATTAATTTTAATTGTGTGAAGTACGGTTCGTTTTTTGTTTGTTTTGAAGTTTCCATCTCTAAATGTGAACGAGGATCGTTATAATTGGGATATCTTCGATTGTTATTAACGCACCGATCTTCAATTGGTGTCCATTCATTGACTTTACAGGCTATTGGGATTTATGCATTGAAATGCATCAATATGCATTATTATACCATATAGATCAATCGTATATCAATGCATTGATCTATAATTGATATACATGGTCACTTATTGATCTATGATTCCTTTTCATATACTGGTCTAAGATTGATGTACATGTATTCATTTGAGATTGATAGCCATGGCCATACATTGATGTAAGATTGGTATTCTTAACCCTGCATTGATTTAAGAATGGTATCATCTTTTAATCTGAGATAGGTGTTCACCCATTGATCTAACATCGGCATCTATGTTGATCTAGCGATTTCTATGGCCTGTTGCTACTCACAGAAGTCGCGTCTTGCCTGGAAGATCTTCCAAGTGTCCGCCTTGTCTATCTGGCAAATAAATCCACCGGGAGTCATGATGCGGCTCCAGTCCCACAGGAACGAGTTGTTCTGACCTGAGGAGATACGTAAATTTTGTTGTGTGTTTAAGTAACCTTGTTTTGCCCAATCCACCATGTAAGGAGACAGTGGTACCAGATAAAGATTAACTCAAACCTCGGAGCCGCTGCTGATCAGCCCAAAGTACTTTTTGTAAACCTCAGGGAAATGGTAAATAAAAAAATTCCCTGCACAATGCGTTAAGGCAGTTTTGTTGCAATAAAGAGAACAAGAAAATGACATAGTCTATTGTCATTGAAGTCATTGGATTACTTTTGGTACATAGATATTTTTGCCTTTAACAGGTATCCTCAGCTTAGTTTTTTTTTATAATATAAAGAAGACTGGTGGACTGTGGACTAGTTGTTTCCAGAAACGAGACAAATTAAAATATAAAAGCACGAACCAATGACGCTCTGCCCGAAACAATGACAAATTTGTATGTAGATGGCGCAGATGCTAGCGAGCATACAAGGCGATTTGGTGTTAAAAATGTGCGAGTTTGATATTCATCTAAGTCGTTACTTATCAAAAATTGGGGTTTAATTGCTTTTCTTGGACATTATTTTGGTATCACAGTATACTGAAAACTACCTAACTAGTAAAGAAAAAAAATGTGTCTAGAACAGAGCTCGAGCTCTAGACCTTCTGCATCAGAGGCCGACGTTTTCACTACGTTGCCACAACTTTTCCCCCCAGAACCTGAGGTATCTGGTTTGAAGCTCATCGCTCTACCAATATATAAAGTATAAAAGTCAAAGCGTATCTCTCTTCCCCCGTCTGTCTGTCTGTCTGTCTGTCTGTCTGCCTGTCTGTCTGTCTGTCTGTCTGTCTGTCTGTCTGTCTGTCTGTCTGTCTGTCTGTCTGTCTGTCTGTCTCTCCTAGCTTTTCCTGATTGGCCCTAATAGGGCGATACTAAACGTCCTTACCCCCTCCAGCATATTTATAGACTATGAGGTTGTAAGGGATGTTGAGACTGTCGTCCAGTTTGACTTGATTTCGGACATCGTCGGACGGGAAGAAGTCAGTGGTAATGAGGCTCCCGTCTTCTGACCATCTCAGAGAACCGTCGCTCGCTCGGTAACCGCCGGTAAACCACAGTTGGCTAGAAAAGAGATGGGGGCGGATTGAAGTAAAGGTGAGAAGCACATAACGTAAATTGTAAGTTTCGTCAGAATGCCGTTCCATTGGGGTTCTAGAAGCGGTCGCTACAGAAAGCAACTGCAGAAGCAGCAGTGATAGAAGCACAATTTGTAGCAATAGAAGTATTGGTCGTAGTAATATCAGTAGTAGTAGTGGTAGTAGTGGTAGTAGTAGTCGTAGTAGTAGTAGTAGTAGTAGTAGTAGTAGTAGTAGTAGTAGTAACACATTTTTAGAAAATTGACACGGACGGGGATCGAACCCGCACCTTCTATTCGGCACAGTAGTAGTAGTAGTAGTAGTAGTAGTAGTAGTAGTAGTAGTAGTAGTAGTAGTAGTAGTAGTAGTAGTAGTTGTTGTTGTTGTTGTAGTAGTTGCAACAGCATTGAATAATTTTTTACAGTCATCATACTGTTTTTATGTCTTAATTTAAAAATATGTTATAAATACTGATATTGCGTGTAGCATATTGCAAATTTCTTATGTTGGTGATTTTTTGTATCTTGTCTCATATGGTTTTGCCCTATCTTAAAATATCCCCATGCTTTGTTCAAAGTTATCTTAATGATTCTTTTAAAATCTTATCGCATCTTAGAGCATCAAATCATATCTTCTCTAATCTGGTTCTTTATAATGATACATTTTTGTCTTATCTATCTTATTGTATGTGAGTCGTTCTACCATGTCTTGTCCTATCTTATCTTGTTCTATTTAATCTTATCTTATCCTATGCTTTGTTGCTCACGCAGCCTTTGTCTTCATCTCGAGCTGTCTCTGCAGGAAGAAGTGGTCAGCGGCTGACCGCACCGTGATCAGAGAGGCCGAGTCCTGCTGGCACTGGAGTCTGGCCATCTGGACAGGGGTCGGCGTGTTCACGAACTTGTAGCATCGGTTGTCGTGCTCGAGCCAGTTCTGGGGGCACTCTGAGAATTATATATAGATAATACTATTATATATTAAATTACAAAACAGTTTTTTTACGAACCACTATACATCAGATTAGGGACGTGCTAAACACCACTTTTTAAAAAACAATGTTTTATTAGACTTTTGTTATTATTATACAAAATGCACTGTACCCCTCCCTCAAAGGCCAATATGCATTATTAGATCAATCGCTTTCCTCTTCCTTTTTTTTGTAAAAGTAGCGCGTCAGGGGGGAAAACGGTGTGCACGTTGGCACTTGAGAAGATAATTCTAAAAGGTTTATCACCACCAGTCACTAAAAACAAAGACAGTTGACTCAGGAATGATGTCGAATCTAAATCTGAATTATATAATAATAATAATAACAACAACAATAAAACAACAACAATAATAATAACTAAATGATAATTACCATTGGATTCCTGAGCCGCCAAGAGAGTTAACGCGGCTATAAATAGCACAAGAACTGGTAGCATCGGTAACCACAGGCCACGTCTGTTTACAGGAGTCGGCGTCATAAGGCTGCCCATACCTACATGAGGCTTTACCAAGTAGAGCACTTTCTGTGTTCAAGGGATGCAGCCTGGGATTTTTTTTTAAAGTAGGTTTAAGGCCAAGGTCATTCAAAAAGCACAAAAAACAACAGTAAACAAATAAAATAGTAAGAAGATCAACGAAAATAAAATTTAAACATATTTAATATCTTAGTCTGCTTCGTATGTGAAGACTAATATGAAAAGGGGCGTCCTTTTGAACTGAACTGATAATTAGTAGTTACAATCCAAGCCGTCTGATCAGCAATAAGACTTTTATTCATAATACGGTCAAGATGCCGTCAGCTATTCGTTAGAAGAAGAAAAATAGGTTATTAGTTTGTATGAAAATCTTGAGAGACAGTATGAAACCGACACAGACAAGTAGACACAAATAACTTGGACATTATTTAAATTTTCTGCAAATTATGACAGTGTATCGCTCTTCATGTTCAACGTTTTGTGCGTATCCAATACGGCGACATGAACTTAGAGTAGGATGATAATGACGTAGTCACTATGTACTAATATCGAACTAAACAGTGGGTTGAAACGTCGCGGCTCCTATAGAAAGCGAACGCTTTACCTCCTCCCACCCTTTCTTTGAAACCTGAAATAAGTCCTGTTCACTTATAAAGCATTCCAAATTTATAAGATTATAAACACCATAAAAGAGTACAGGATTGTTTCAAGATCGACAGATATCACGAAAGACAAACATACACAAGTTTACAACTTTAAATGTACATGTGCAGAATAAAAAACTCCATGTCTGAGGGAGCGTAATTCGGTCATTATTTTATTATCGTTGCGTTGACATCAAAGCCTGTATTAATGACCCAGGAATAAATCAGTAGAAAATAATGGGGCTCAAACTGGGACCTCTCTAATTAAAAGCTGCTTTGCTTTACCAACTGAGCTGTCCCGTTTGTTCGGCATGTACAAGATTTGAACCCGCAGCTAATATACTAAACCAAATTGCATTGTTTTTTTTCCTTTTCAGCTCTTTCTTCTTGTGTTTTTATGTTCATCGTTTGCTGCTTAAGTTTAACTTCGTTTGCTCCACCCTGTATCATTTGTTGTTGTTGTTGCTGTATTTATCATTTTTCTCTCACTTATCTAAAATAGCTAAAGACTAGTATCAAATCCTTAAAAATACTTGAATGCTGTACGAGTTGTGCTGTAAACTAAGAATAATTATAAGTATCAAATTACAGGTGTACGATAAACATTTTTGAAAAAATTTTTCACTTTGAGAGGGTTAAATAATTGAAAAGAAGTGAGATGCATGAGAAGTATGGGAGAGAGTAAAAGAGAGAGAGAGAGAGAGAGAGAGAGAGAGAGAGAGAGAGAGAGAGAGAGAGAGAGAGAGAGAGAGAGAGAGAGAAAGACAAAGTGAGAGTGCAATAATGAAATAGAGAGAGATATGAAGAACAGACTTTTTTTTTACTGGCTCTAGAGACACATATTACCGGAGAAAGAGAGAGAAAGACAGAGAGAAATATATAGAGAGAGCGAGGGAGAGAGAGAGGGAGAAAAAAACAGAAGAAAGAAAAGAGAGATAGGGAGAGAAAAAAGACAGGAGAAAGAAAGAGATGAGGCAGAGACAAAGAGAACATAGATGGAAGGAGAGAGTGTAAGATTGATAGATAGATAGATAGATAGATAGATAGATAGATAGATAGATAGATAGATAGATAGATAGATAGATAGATAGATAGATAGATAGATAGATAGATAGGGGGGGGGGGCGTAGTCCTGAGGTAGAACACCGGCTTCCGACGCAGGAGGTCCGTGGTTCGTGCCTTGGCGATCTCGCCCCCTACTGCTGGGTCGGTGTCAGTATAATGTGACCAGCTGAGACAAGAGTCATGAGTCATGGTATCCCCGCCCTGTCTTGAGTGTGGCAGAACATAAAATTATTAGACGTCAGTCTTGAGACTCGTCCACAATATAGTCTATACAGTGCCGACGTTGGACGTTAAAACTAAACAACTCAACAAATCCCGCACTGTTGCCGTTTGCAAAAATGCCCCTGATATTTGCACTTGGCGTTGTCTTAATATGATTTTTTCTTTCTTTATTTTTTTTTTAATGTAACATTGTTTACTGCATAACCAAACAAGTGTGACAACAAACGAAATTCCGAGCATCTCTTTTAGCGTGTTGCTATTTTTAGTGCATGGCGCATCTACTCAGCGTGCGATAACTCTCTATTAAGGTCAAGTAATCCAAAAAGTCCAATACTTCAAATAGAATTGTTATTTTCAGGCGCTGCTAAGTTTAATAAGGATTTGACGTGCTATGAATTCACTTATTTGTACCCCGAAAGCAAACGAGAAAACAACTTTGTTAAGTCCTAGTTTCCTTCTCATCATTTTCTTTCTTTCTTTCATTTGTTGTTGCCTGTAACACCATTCAAAAGGATCTTTTATTATTCCATTATGTAGGCTTCCCGCAGTTTGATAAATGACGATACGACTTTTGCGCCTGAAAAATTCTAAAGGACTAACATTTACATCTTATCGCGTTAAAAAAAAAATTGAACACAGACAGAGATGTATTTAAAATCATTATGGATGTGATTTTATAAGAACAACTGAACTAAAAAAAAAAAAAAAAAAAAAAAGCAGAGGCTGAGATAGGTTTGGTGTGGGCTCTTATCTGTTTATATGGCTTGCTTTTAGTGTTTGGCTACCGTGTGTAACTCGGGATTGACCCGGACTAGACACTGCAGGCTCTGCGCTCCACACAATGATAACGTGTGACATAATTACGCCTCTAAGGCATGGAGTTTTCTCATCGCTCATTGTCTCTATTTATATATAGTTTTTTTCCAGGTTGGAGCCATGGTTGGACAAGGGTGCAGAGTCGTCGCGTTGACATCAAAGCCTCTATCAATGCCCCAGAAATTAATCGGTAGATAACGGGGCACAAACTGGAACCTCTGATTAAAAGCTGCTTTGCTTTACCAAGTGATCGCTCATTGTCTCTATTTAAATATAGTTTTATTCCAGGCAGGAGCCATGATTGGACGCCCGTGCAGATTCCCTTACCTAACGTCTCTGTTTTCACTATGAGTCGCGTCATCGCAAGCCCTCTAGTACTGGATGCATCAGCTGCTGATACCCGCACTGGGTCGGTGCTGATTACACGGGACTTGAGAAAATGCTCTTCATTCACAACATTTTACGCAGAATATTTTTGAGCTGACATACTTGTTAAATAGTGATCGGCAGTCGTAAAAATGGAATAGTGAAAATTGTTATAAAACGAGAAAAAAACCCAACAAAAACAAAAGAAAGACAAAAAAACAACATCAAGAATTTCCGTTAGCAATAGAGTTGTGAAAATTGGCAACAAGGATAAAAAAGCCAAGCAAACGATTGCAGTTTTTGGGATTATAACCATTGATTTAACTGAGCGTGGTAGTCTATATAAAAAAAAATGTACATTATGAGAGCTAGTGTGTCAGACAGTGATATTACCAAGATCAACTAAGCAGTCACATCCCAGATCTGAGCCAAGGGCAATTTATCAAAAAATAAATAAAAACAGAAAAAAACAAAAAAAAACACAAAAAAAACAACAACACGAGATCTATCAACTGCGTTACCTCACCTCATCCAATAAAACAAACCGATCAGACAAGAAAATAGAAAATGGTATTACTTATTAAAGTATAAATATTTGTGTAATTTTTATTTGATAATTGATAAGTCCCGCCAGTAAAGAAAGGGTTCCTCCTAAAAACGATTCTTAGCGGAGATTCAGAAGGTTACGATAGTCTTCACCCAAAATCCCCAGCATAGTTTGTTATCTACTGCATAGTTTGTTATCTCTTGTTGAGTTTGAGCGAATTCTTATCAAAATGGACATATTTTTCATAGACCGAGATCATGTCAGTGGCGGGAACAAAAAAGGAAAGATCCGATGCTCTTCAGTTATCTTAAGATGAGTTGTTATCAAGTTAGTCGCTCAGGCTGTGTGCTGATAAGCTGCTGAAGCTTGATGCTTAAGTGTAACCATGATCGTTAGTTTTCGCGGAGGAGGGGGTGGGGGGATCTACTTGCGCCAGTGGTAAATCTATAGAACGTTAATATCCCATTAGGGAGGTCCCTGGTTCGAATCCACGATCGGTCTAAGATTTATTTCCCCCCGATTTCGCCCTCTACTGGTTGGGTCGGTGGCAGTATAGTGTGACTGGCTGATACAGGTTGTGGGTATCCTCGCGCGTCTTTGTGTGGTAGCTTGCAAAATTGAAGACATTAGACTTGGGACCCGTCCACAATAGAGTCTATAAAGTACTGATTTGGGCGTTAATAACAAAACTAGAACTCAAACTCAATTCTCTCGCCGGGCATTATATTTGTGTTGTAATTCAGGATTGCTAGGTCGAAGTATCCAAGAAGGTTCTTGAAATGCAAACCTATGAAAGATTTTCTCTACTCTCATTGCCTTATAAATTGAAACCTGTTAGTAGTGATATCTCATGTTTTAAGTAAGTTTGTAATAAAACGAAATATGTTTTTCTGCGAAACAATTAAGGAAAAACAAATGGTGATAATAGCTAAGGATATTTAGTTGTGTGTGTGAGGGGGGGGATGATAAACAAGGTCCAACTCATTATTTTTGGTCTACTATTATTAAAAGTTTAAGCCTACTAGAGAAAAGAATGGTCACATTTATAAAAACAAAAACAAACATAAGGTACCCGTATGTATAAATTAAAAAACAAAACAAAAAAACAAACATGCAAGATTAAGTCGGTGGAGGAATCTAAAATGCTATTTTACAACGAGCTATCTTGTGTTTGAAACAAATAGATAGATAGCTATGGACTCACGTTTAACGGCAAGCAATCTTTTAGGTTATACTAGCGACACTTTGTTGCCATCTAAAAATTGTTAAAATTTCACACGCCAACAAGAACAGCGATTTGTACGGGAATAGAGGGTTGGGGTTGGGTTGATTTAACGTCCAACAGCAGCACTATATAGGCTATATTGTGGACGGGTCCCAAGACGGACGTCTGACAATTTTATGTGCTGCCACAAACGGGACAGGGTGGGGATGCCATGACTACTGTCTCAGCCGCTCACACGCACTCTCTGTGTTTGGCACCCACTACCCTTGACGGGAAAGAACTGAACACGCTAAGCACTTAGTTGGGTTTCCCTCTTTGTAAAGGATTCATCTATTGGTCCAAAGAAAGACGAGGACAATTTCCAGAATTGAGTTTGACAAGTGCTCTGTTCAAATCCTGTTCAAGAACTTGACAAGACGCGAAGCAACTAGAGTGAATCAAGTCAGAGTCGGAAATTACGATTTTTATTGCTAAAAAGTACAATGTGTTTTATAGTGTGTTGCGAAGCATTGAATGCGCCTTAAGAGGTTAAAAGGATTTACCAATCATCAATTATTTCTTGAGACAGAGATACGTCTTTTTTAATTTAAAAATGAATTACGTCACCAAAGAGTTGATTTTGTATGTTAATAGCTCTTAACTTATATCAGCGACTTGTGCCTAAATCACAAATATTGTATCAGTCTAAACTACGATTGTTTTCCAATATTTCGATAAAATAACCATAATACATAGCAGGGCGAGTAGAACTCTAAAGAATCGGTTGCTTGCTTGGTTTTTCAAACATCAGTTTAAAGACATACCATTAGAGACGTGTGTGAGTAACATTTAATATTTTAGATGTGCGTGAGTACAATTCAATACTTGAGACGTGCTTGAATGAAAGATATTACTTGAGCTGCCTAATGGATAGACTGGGAAATCTTAGTCTCTCTCGTAAACAGGCAAGTAAGCGCCTGAAAATAGGGGTTTGGAAAACAAAGCTAGACTTAGAGATTTAACGATCTTCAAAAGTGCTAAAAAGAGATGAATAACACTAGTAATGCATGACGTAATGGTGCAGCCAACATTATCTTTTCATTTGAGGTAGAAATATTGGCAAACATAAGAAAACAACCCACCAACAATAAAAAAAAAAACATATAAAAAAAAAACAACAACAACATTGTGAAAGGTGCAAACAAATTGTTCGTATACAAAAGTTTCGCTTAACTTCCTCTTTTTTAATACTTAGACGAAAAAACAACAACTTAAAAACTCACCAGCGAGGCAATAACAGGTCTGTTATATCCTTACGAAAGCGTTGTTCGTATCCGCCGAATATAGCCACAAGCGCCTTACAATGGAGACTATTTTTCTCATTAACACTACTGCTGTACCCCACAATGTTTTCGCCCGTAGTAACTCTCCTTAGTTAAATGTCCCTTATGTTTTCCGAAGAACAATGTTCGTCAATGTTGATAAAATCAGGAATTGAGGAAATACAAACTATGTATATCCCAGAAAAAACGTCGAGGTAGTTTAGTCGTTTACTAGCTACCGTCAATGGCTACTTCCGCATCCTTAACTAACGCACACAACTATTTGTTAGTTATCATTTTCCACTGATTACAACCCAAACAGGGCCGGTATGGGATTGGACCCACAACTCACCTGATAAGATACGTGTTTTAAAAAAGAGAAGCAAAACGTCTACATAACATGACTGTGAAGTTGTTGCACATGCGCAATTACTGAAAGCTCTAATCAGCTCGTGTCCCGATTACTATTAATTTTGATTTGTCATTTTGCAGCGTGCACTAGAAGAGGGTAATAATAGTGAGTGTTGTCTAGTTGTTTGGAGCTTAACAGCTTTCGAGTGGTATTGACACGGGTGAAGGTTTGATTTTTTTAGTTTGTTGGAGAGAGAGAGAGAGAGAGAGAGAGAGAGAGAGAGAGAGACAGAATGAAAGGAAGAGAGAGAGGGAGAGTCAGACAGAGATAGAGACATAGACGAGGAGAGACAAAGACAGATAAAAACAGAGAGAGAGATAAAGTGACATAGAGAGATAGGAAGGAAGAAAGAGGCAGCCAGACAGAGATAAAGACAATTAAGATAAAAAGATAGAGACAGAAAGAGAGAGAGAAAGAAAAAGAGAGAGGGAGAAATAGACAGTGGGAGCGACGATAAAGAGATAGAGGCACAGAGGGAAAGCAAACAAAAGTAGATGCGTTTTATTGTGTGTATACACTTGTTCGGACTTCAAAAAATCTCAAACTTTTGCCTTTTCATGGGATGCTGTTTTAACACAAGGCCGGCCCAACTGTGTTTCCTTATAATTAAATTGACTGAATACAAGTTTAATTTAATTCGACTGTCTCGTGTTCTTTATGAAAATACACGACAATACAATACGACGCAAGGGGCAATACCGTCACATGTTAGCACAATACTCTCTTTATAGGGATACAATTAAATCTACTACGTAAAATTACAGAAGGAAAAAAATAAAAAGTAACAAGTTTTTGTTTCCTGCCCACTAAGACAAAAAAAACTCAATTTTGACGAAATAATTATTTTCTTATGTTCTTTTTAGGGATGAATTTTTTAAATTTTTTTCTAGCACAGGAAGAAATAATGCATGAATATATTATTTTAGCAGCGGATTTCTTGCTTGCCTCCCCTTACCAGAACACACTTTAAGACCAGTAAGAAACACAATGTGTCACTGTCCATCGGCAAAACAGAAAACAATCGAGTCTTATGTAATTTTATGTGTGGCATTTATTATATATAGTCCAATTGGAAAACAATTTATGTAGTACTTTTGCCGGCAGTGACTAAATGGTTAATTATTTTTCGAAAGGTATTTTTTTTATTTCATTTCTTTATTTTAAAGTAATGGTTACCGATGAGTCACCTGACTTTTTCTTCCTATTCTACCTCTTTCTCGAAGTAGTTGTGTTACACACATAGCTTACTATACTCCATGGTTACACATCAATTCCTGCCAGGGCAACAAATGCGGCAGTTTTCTCTAAAGCATTCAAAGATGTGTTCATGGTTATTGCAGTCTTCTAGCACATGCTCTACAGTTTTTGCTGCTGCACCACACGAGCACAGATCTGACTGGTTTATACTTATGGTACGCAGTCATCTGACGTTCTAAGCAGATATAAAATTTGTTTTACACAATGTACAAAAATCTATATGAAAAATAATGTGAATTCACTAGGACTGGTCGTAGTTTAAACAACTGAACTCGAATTGAGATTCAGGTTATCTCTTCAAACAAAAAAAGAGTAAGTGATATGCCTTGGTGTGGTCTTTTCTATTTTTAAGGGAACAAAATGTACCCAAACGTAAAAAAAAATACTTAGATATAAGACATCACCAGACTGTGGCAAGACTCGCGCAGCTGGGTCCACTGACCGTCAGTCTGGTAGAAGATAACGGGTCAGGACTGCACTCAGGATCAACGGCCAGTCTTTAGTCCAGGCTTTTATTAGGATTAGGTATCGTTTTTTATGCTGTGTTGTTATTTTATCAGTTTGAACCTCTGGCTGACGAAAACCCAATCATAAGCTGACCAAATAAATTTGACAAAAAAATTATTCACCTATCGCGCGTTTCGACCTAGCGATTGCGAATTGGAGGCCAACGCTCTAGGGCCTGCTCCAGTTCGCCTTCTACATCTGTTAAGAGATGGTTTCTTTGGTCTGGACTAATTTCCCTTAATACAATCTTGGCTCTAGTTTTAATTGGGGATCATCATGAGGGGTCATCTAGATAAGGAACACACACAAAGCAAACAAAAAAGGAGCAAAGGATATAAATTTAAAAGCAACCATCTACATTGAAAATGGTACAAATATACATGTTTTATTGGTTTATAGCTTTAACATGTTGATAAGTATGGAATTCGGTTAAATGGAGAAAAGGCAAACCAGTTGTATGGATTTCATGATGAGGATAGAGCAGCATCACATTTGAAAAGCATGATGCTTATTTTTTATAATTTCATTTGATGCAGTCATGGACAAAAACATACATAACTTCACAATAAAAGAGCCTCGTAAAAAACCATAATAAAATGTCCAAATAAAAAAAAAACACGTCTGTTAGAGCTATTTACTCCCAACTCCCCCCCCCCCCCCAAAAAAACAAAAAAAAAAAAAAAAAAAAAAAAAAACACAACAAAAAACAAAAAAAAAACAACAAAAACAACATCAACAACACCAACAACAAACAAAAAAAAAAGAAAAAGAAAAAACAACAAAAAACAACAACCCCTCTCCCAAAAAAACAAAAAAAACAAAAAACAAAACAGCAAACACCAACAGCAACTAAAAACCAAAACAAAAACCACATAAAAACATAAGAAACAAATAAAAATTGAGAAAAAAACAAAAACAACCACCAACGAAACATTTCCAACCTCCCGCAAAAGATATAAAAAAGTGAACATAAATTTCGTGTTACATGCATTTCATTTCTATAATTGCACACGTTCTTGTGTATCTTTTGTATTACCAATCGTAGGAAAAGTAACGTATATCCACAATAAATAACTAACACTTCTTATTAAATTTTAACAATTGATACTCCGATTTTTCCTTAGAGGCTTTTAAAGCAATAATTTAATCCTAGTCAACTTCAAACAGTAAACCGTAATAATGATTTAATTCTATGTATAAATCAAACAGTCAACAGTATTAATGATTTGATTTTATTTCTACATTAATCCATCATTTCTAATAATGAGTTAATTAAATTTGATATCCAAATCAAACAGTTAATCGTAATACCGATTTATTTCTAAATTTAATTAAAAAACCCAATCATAACAATGTTTTGAATCTATGCCTACATAATTTTTAAAAAGGACTCTTTAGGCGCAAGTTTCTCTTATAGTCATAACAAAATAAAAATCATGAAAGAATACAATTTCAAACCTGAATAATCACTCAAGTACATTGACAAATCTTCTCTGCCACATGAATAGGGCAAAAAAGACAAGCACATGTATTGTGAAAAGCCTATGTGAAATATGCATATAAAATATTTTGCAAGAAACACAATACAATAATACTATTAATAGAGATGTTTGAAAATTAATGCAAACATTTACGGTAAAAAATGTTATAATCGTTCAGTGCCCATCAGTTCATTCAATGCCAATGATGATCACGAACAATATTATCGAATTAAGCTACAATCAAAGTTAAGTAGTGCTGTACTAATATCTTTTAAGCTATACGTGTGATAAGAAAAAGCGAAGAATCAAAAAGTAAAAATAATAATATTATCGGAATGTATATACCCCACATCATATACATAGTATTTAGTAAAATAAAATAAAATAAAAACAATAAAAAATCAAAAATTCATCATGTATAAATAATTCAACATATTTCTGTAGTCTTTTTTTTTATTGTTGTCTATATGTCTATGTCTGTCTTTCTGTCTATCTGCCTGTTTCACTTTTTCTCCTCTCTCTCTCTCTCTCTCTCTCTATCTATCTCTCTCTCTTCATCAAATATAATTTGATATGAAAGTTGTATTGTAATTGCATAATGTTATATACCTTTTTGTGTGTGGTGTTTGTGACTTATCTCAACATGATTAAGAACGTTTGTATTCTGTGGCCTTCTGTGTGAAATATTATACACTAAAACAACTTGTAGTGTGTTTAATAACATACAAAAACACAAAAAAAACCCACCTAAAAACATATCGACAAACAATTATACATTTTGAAAGTTAAAAAAATATGGCTTACAGTAAACGACAGTAATTATATGATAAAAGAAATTCATGTGGTTACATAAAAAACACCCCAACATCTTGTCCTTCTGACCTACAGGATTTATTTTTACTATTGTAGTCTATGTATGTATCTTTTTTTGCACCAAACAGTGCCACATAAAGGGTTGATAAAAACAAGTCACGTTATAGTTGTTTTTTACTAGGACCCTGTTACTGCATGTACTAAAATTGCTAGTTTATTTAACCTATGGTTCCCTTGCGGTTTCCTACCTGTTGATATCTTTCTCTTGTATCACATTAACACTTCTAACCACAGTTTACTTGTGAATGACATACCTGATCAAGACATTTACACTTTTTGTTTTCTCAGAACTATAAAATGCTTGTAATCCACACACACACACACACACACACACGCACACACATCAAATCATAGTACACTGTGTTACCAAAATAAGAAAAAACAACAACAAAGTAACAATTATAAGCTTTTTAACGATATTTCCTTCGGTTTTACTTCAAATGCGTGGAATTAATATAGAGAAAAACACTTTGAATACCTATGCAATCCTTTCACTCGATTGATAATTGTAAAAGTTTCATTGCAAAAATATATTTGCTAAAGAATAATTTTAGTAAGATGCTGTGTTTAAACTTTGAACGGCAGCATCTAGAAACAACGAAGGAACTACAGAACAGAGCGCCATATCTAACAATGAGTCGACCTCTTGAGCAATCATTTTAACAACAGACCACGTCACCAATTGGACAGAGGTTAACACATCTCTGCATAAAGAGAACATTCTATTTTGTGTAAAAGCCTCCGTCTTTGTTTAGATCTCTCTGTTACTAATACATGCATAAGATAAAAATCATCAACTTTATTGAACTTCACAACAAAAAGTTCGGGAAAATAATATCAAAGGGCGGTAAGTGCATACCGTGGTAGCTTACGACATATAAGAATATGCGATACAGCAGGCTTACGACGGAACATAAGATAATTACACATAAAATATAATATTATAGGGTTTCTTCATTACAGTATAATCAGTATTTCCTCCTAAAGTTCGATAACTTCTAGTTCAATGTTTACCTAAAATATAATGGAAGCCTAATATGTTAGCTATAGTTATAGGCTGGAACTGACCGCTCCTAACAACGCTAGCTTCTCAGCGAGCTTGAATAGACTTAGTTCGAGAAATCAGCCAGGCCGATGGCGAAAACGAAGACAATAGGAACGGAAACCAACACCGGCGTCCAATCATAGCTCTATCCAACAGCACTGAGCCAATGAAACTCCAAGTCGAAGGGGCGTGGTTATGTCATACGTCTTGGTCGTGTGGATCGCAAGAACTGGATCCATATCTGTAGTGGGCGGCTTAACAGTTCGTCGGTGGTTTGCTGTACTGAGTGCATGTACTATGACACATAGGTGGCTGGGTCTATATCTGTAGTGGGTGGCTGAAAAGTTCGCCTGTGGTTTGCAAGACTAAAAGAGTACAATCATGTATCTATATAATTATGCAATGTGCGGCTCAAAAGTTCGCCTGTGGTTTGCACAACTAAAACAATACAATCATGTATCTATACCTGTAGTGGGCGGCTCAACAGTTGGCCTGTGGTTTGCAGAACTAAAACAATACAATCATGTATCTATATCTGTAGTGGGTGGCTCAACAGTTGGCCTGTGGTTTGCAAGACTAAAACAGTAAATGTACTATAACACAGAGCGCTGTCTGGATTCAAACTTGCCTCTTCGAGCTTGTAACAGAACTTATTTGAAAGTGTTGGATATCTGTGAAAGTAGCTCTTTCTCTCTCAACGTCATTTTCACCTCCTCAAGTGAGAGATGGCATTGTCCTTCAATGCTTTGGAATTGTACTTTTTGAAGGTTTGCATAGATAGTTCTTTTCTCCAGCCCGGCTTCACTCTACTGTAAGTACTATGCTATCTTTTTTTTTTTCAACAAAGTCAAGAAACAAAGACCTCTATCTTCAGTTAGGCACAATAGGCGTACTTCGTGGTAACCCAACAGGTCTAAATTTTCTTAATTAATAAATGATATTACTGACTTTGACGCTTAACACTTTAATGAGTAGAGTGAGTTTTTGGTAAGCAGTCGTAAAAAGTAATAAATTGCAGTTTAGTTGCGTTTGCCACTGTGTCAACTGGTGTCCAATTGTAGACTTGTTTGATGAAAACTCTCTGATCAACTACATATCACACGATAGCCAAATACGAAAACAAGTTTTAACTTCTTTTTGTGAAACAGCTGGTGTTCTCCGAATTCCTACTCTGGTCCGATACAACCAACCACGACAATGTACCAGGAGACTGGGCATTATAGTTTGTGACGATGGATTAAACAGTGTGTCTACAGAGGTGATTCGACATGCTATTTTCTTAAAAGCCCACTGTTACTAGTGTCGCAATGTGTGCATCCACAGCGAGATGGTAAGAGCCAGGAGCAGGTTCAGTGGTGACGTCACATCCAAGGTCGGAGGCGAAGAGTTCATGATGTCAGTTGTCTGTCGATCATAGCGAACTAGACCTCCTGGAACAGAGAAAGGGGGGGGGGGCAATTTCATATTTAATTATTTTCAATTTCCTTTGAATATAGAAATTTTAACCTAGAACATTCTGTTCCGCAATGAAGAGCAATTATCGGTGATCTATCTGTCGGTCTCGCATTTTTAATGATTTTGAAGAGGCCAATTTGTATATAGGGTTGCAAAGAGAGCTCTTAAGGGCAGATATGCAAGAAACACGGGGAAGAATTCATGTACTAAGTTTTACAAGTTTTACGTTCACTAGATTTGCAAATACATGTAATTCTATTTGGACATAGACAGAACCAGCGGATAATCAAACTTCTTGCACGACATTCATTTGTCGAAAGCACTATTGACTCTTATGTACCTACTTTTAACCAAACAATTTGTATAGAAAAAATTCCAAATACTGTCTCTTTGATCCAAGACACAAGGTTGGAGAAAAGAAGGAAGCCTTGAAAGTGCTTAGTTTTGCGTCCTTGGATATGGAAATATCCTGTTTAGAGACAAGGGGGACTTACTAAGTTTCGAACTACCGCCGCCTGCGCCATTTTTATGTGCGCTCAACCTTTCTTTTGCTGTAACCTTTTGGAGACAGTCAACTTGTATAATGTTACAGCCAATCCCGAAAACTAATCAGTGACCTGAAACGCCTTTAACCATTCAGATATTCTCAAGTCATCTTGAACACAAACTCGTTGAGGTGAACTGAATTTTCATGGAATTTCTTTAGGTTCACGGATCTGACTATAGCATATAGACGATCTCAATTAGGGCACTATTAGATTACTATTGCTAACAAATTTTACATAGCATCTATCAGGGATTCTTGAATATCAATTTCTTCAATATATCAAGGCTAGATGAGTGATTTGTTACTGTTAAAAACCATTGTTCAATCCCAATTCATCTCTAAAAAAAATAAAATAGATTTACAGGTTAAGATATATCTGCAGTTCATCGAATGTATAATACCCAAAGCAACCCGTACCCCAAACTAAACGAGTGCCTCAACAAGAATTAGATCGGAAGTACAATCTGGCATACCTAGCGTGAAGAAGAGCTCCGGGCTTTTCGCTCCGTCGCCGCCATTGCTGTATGCCATCATACGCAGTCGGTAGATCCGGTCCCTCTCAACCCCATGTATGACTCCAGTGAGCATCTTGCCGAAGTCAGTCTGCTGAGCACTGCGTATGTCCTCGGCGACCTCCCACCACCAGGCCTGCGCGGGGGGCACAATAAAAAATATCTCATAATAACCAGAAAAAAACTTAAGTAAATGTTGCAGTTTTGTGGCGATATAAAAATGTACACAGGTGCGATGAAAAAAAAAAATTAAACTATTCTAAATAAGTTTCAAGGTGGTCGTTGATAGTGAAGCATGGTGATAGTATTTAAAACATGTAAAATTGAGGCTATACTTAAGCATTGTAGCATTTGTTTATTGCTTGGTTTGAATATAAAGCGTAGTGGAATACATTCAGAAAGGGAACTGAAGCTTTGATTTGTAACAAAAATTATATCCTCATTTACACCAACTTTTAATGTTATTTAGAAAATTTCCAGATTCTGCAGTATCCCCCACAAGAAGCTGGTGTAAAGGTTCCGGTAAAGTTTGCAAGGGTGGAAATTTACTTGACCATTGGCACAGCATAGTGAGGATGTTTCTGTGGGCTATAAGTTTGCGTCACAATATTGACATGTCTTTGTTATTCCCCCAATATTGTGCGCAACAGTATTGATTGTCATGGTTTGGGCCAGTTGGTGATGTAAGCGTAGAAGCTGCCTTGCTGGTGTGAGGTGGGGCGTTAGTGGTGATGTAGATCTAATCCGTGTGGGTCTATCTGCTTCTTGTGGTGGTTTAGTGGATCTAAAGCTAGGACTATGTTGTGGAGATCTAGATCTATGTCTGTTTTCACTTTGCCCTGGATCTAGATCTCGATTTCGATCAGTATCAGTAGGCCTAGATGTGGGTGGTTGATCAAGCGCTGTATTGTCATTGTTTGGGGCAGTTGGTATTGCAGCTGCAGAAGCTGTCTGACTGATATCAGGTGGAGGCGTTAATGGTGATGTAGATCTAGAGCTAATCCGTGTGGGCCTATCTTCTTTTTGTGGTGGTGTAACAGATCTGAAGTTGATCTATGTTGTGGAGATCTAGATCTGCGACTGCTTTCACTTTCTCGCAGATTTAGATCTCAATTTTGACCAGTATCAAAAGGTCTGGATATGGATGGTTGATCAAGTGATGTTTGTGATTCTGTGGTTGAGGGGATTTGATTTGGATTTAGTCTTGCTAGATCGTGTTAAAGGCCCCCTTTTTTTCTCACCTGTCAACGTAATAAATCTAAGCTAGATCTAGATCTAGATCTTCCACATTTCAATCTCGACCATGATACAGTTGAGTCATGCTTCTTGGTCAAATAATTCCGATCTAGACTCTAGATTCTAGTTGTTTTTAAATGACTGGGTAAGTCTGTGGTGAGAAAACTTTTAAAATTACCTCTAAAACGTGCCAAGGTGCACACCGTTTTTTCCCTAGAAGAGGAAGCTATTGAACTTGTAATACAGATTGACCTTTGCGGGAGGGGTACATTGAATTTTTATATCATATCAAAGGTCTAATAAAACATTGCTTTTTAAAAAGTGGTGGTCGGCATGTCCCTAATCTGATGTATAGCGGTTCATAAAAATGTTTTGTATCTTTCAAGTGATTGAGTAAGTCTGTAGAGATGGGCAATTTTGAGACGGGGAGCACACAATGAGCATTACATTTGTTCACATGGAGATGAAAGTTTATTTTTTGTCATCCTTTGTGAATAAGACAATAAAGGAGTTTTGAATTTTTAAATCTTCGAATCTTTGGCTCTACCTTGTAACCCAGAATCGGCTCCTCGCCAAAATCGTTCCTGACTCCATCCCAGAGCAGCTGGACACTCTCCTCTCCGTGAGACATGACGACCACATACTCAGGGTACTGGCTAGGGGCTGGAACAGCAAGGGAGGGGGGGGAGGAGTTTGAGATAGACAACCAACATACTGGGGGATGAGCAATAGATTGAATAAACAACCAATTATTATAACTGCGGGTAAAGGGAGGCTGAATAATAGAGATAACAGCTCAGATCTTAGTGATCAAGAGCAGGGAGTTGGGGTGGGGTGGGTGGAACAGGTTTCATGAATATAGATGCGTCCTCGTCGCTGGTAAAGTTGAAGAGAAGGTCTCATAGAGAAAAAAGTTACTTGACATGGGGTGATCGGAGTTCTTGGTGATAGCCGTAGCAATGATTTTTATCTACTTATTTTTCGTTGGTGATGGCGAGTAGCTTGCATATACTATTATGATAAAGGCACGTTATTATGACTGCTTAAGTTAGAGTCAACGTTCACAAGTAGAAATGCGATATTTTTTTTTTGGGGGGGTGGGGGAGGGGGGGGGGGCGGGGGGCGCGACATATAGGCGCAGAATGTATGTAAGTGATACTTTTTTATTGTAGTAGTTGTGTGAGATAGGTTTAAAAGAAGAAAACATGCTTGCCCCACTTGCTAAGAAAATGGGGAGTATAGGTCCATAATGAAACTTGTTGAGGTCTGTTACAGCAAGAGCAGGAGTAAAACGATACACAAACAAACAAGCAACAAACAAAAAATGACATCATCTAGATTTACTCACGCGCATCGTTCATGCCCAGGTAGTAGTTGTCAGTCTTGGGACCCAGCCCCGCGACATTGTAGACCTGTATGTTCACACAGTAGTCTCCACCTGGGGAAAAATGGCATATTTCGGTTAAGGCAAAGAACTCCAGAACCTGAAAGTGTGTCTACACTACGTCCATGAGGCAAAGAACTCTAGTGAACCTAACAGTGTGTCTAGACTGCATCCAGGAGGCAAAGAACTCTAGAACTTAACAGTGTGTTTAGACTGTAACCCATGTAGCAAAGAACTCCAGAGCTAACAGAATGTACAGAATGTGACCTACATAACGAAGAACTCCTGAACCTAACAGAATGTATAGAATGTGACCTACATAAAGAAGAATTTCTGAACCTTAAAGAATGTATAGAATGTGATCTACATGGCGAAGAATTCCAGAACCTAACAGAATGTATAGAATGTGACCCACCTGGCAGCATCCCAACGAGCATCCCCTCTGTAACATCCCCATAGACGTTCTTGGACTGGGCTTCTTTCTCGAATGTGTCCAGACACAATGTGTCTCCACCGTCCCAATAGTTGATCTGGCATGATTAGAGATCAGACACGTTAAAACTAGATACACAAGATTAGGCAGGTAAGATACGATAAGATAGGATAAGGTAAGACACAAAGTACGCGGTTAGTTCTGTTTGAGCAAATTGAAATCGGCATTCCCATTCCATACAGATAATAAGCAGAGGAGTTCAGAGCTAGGTTACGGCGGTTAGATCCATAGTTGCGCTAAATCTCTATGTAGGAAAGAACTGTCCATGCAGGATTTACGACAAACTAGGAATATAATATAATTTAAGAAAGAATGAGAGATGGCGAGAGAGAAAGAGAGAGAGAGACAGAGAGAGGAGAGAGACAGAGACAGAGAGGGAGAGAGAGAGAGAGAGAGAGAGAGAGAGAAAGAGATACTTCAACTGATTGCAAGAACTCAGCACCTGGATTAGCAATATCTTACAAATGCAAAGAGCAGGTCGTGAGTTTATCGAGACATCTATCTTACGGCAGTCTGTTGCTTCAGTAATAAACTACTCATCAATTAGTTAAAAACAAATCGATATCAATCAATCAACAAAGTGACCAATCAATCAATCAATCAATCAATCAATCATTCAGCCAACCAACAATCCTATTAATCAATCATCAACCAATTAATTTATCGCTGAAACCAATGTCCATGACAGTGAGGCCATAATCACCTGGTAACCGCCTATCTGGCCATGTGCCGCCTCCCTGGTGTTGGGAATCCCGATCCACTCCACTATGCCCGCCGTGCCGTTTATCGCCTCAGCAGCCACGAACGTTGGTGTAAGTTCAGGCACTGATTAGTTTGAAGAATGAAGTAGGGTGGGGGCGAGAGGGCGCGCATTAGGATGATGGTGGCAATATTAATAGTAGCGACGTTGATGGTAGTAAAATACTATGGTAGCAACATTTTTAATAGCAATATAGATAGATTGTACATTGTTGGTAGTGGCAACATATTGAACGTGGCAATGTTGATGGTGGCAATGCTGATGGTGGCAATGTTGATGGTGGCAATGTTGATGGTGGCAATGTTGATGGTGGCAATGTTGATGGTGGCAATGCTGATGAATGGTGCAATATTAATGGTGCCAATGTTTATAGGTTTATAGCGACAGCATTTTGGGTGGCAGTGTTTATGGTTGCAATGTTGATGTTTGCAATGTTGATGGTGGAAATGTTGATAAAGATAGTGTCGGTGGTGATCAACCAATAGAACAGTCGTGGTCTCGATATCAATCAAAATAATGATAATTTTGATAATGGCAATATTCAACCTGATAATTTTGAGGTTGGCAATGGCTATAACAATTATACGACGTTAGGAAATATCATCCGACTTTTGTATGTAAACAATATTAACGAGATTGGCACAGCGAAATGTTTGTGAGAATGGGAAAAATTCTACGCCAGGTGAAAAAAATGTACGAGACCATACTCATTTGAGAAAAATGTTTTCTCATTGTGTCTAGAGGGAAAATACAACATCATTATCTTTAAATGACAAAGAAGTTATCTATGACTAATTTTTAAAATGGGACTCAAGCTGCTTTTTCTAGCCAAAGACTAGCAGTCCAGGGAACTAACTCTTTCACCTTCTGGTTCTATCCTGTAATTAAAGACTCTGCGATAACGGAGCCCGGGGAAAAACGAAGACGATAGCAAAGTTTCTCTGCACATGCGTCCGTTTGTCCTTTTACCTTAAATTACAAAGCCAATGTGCGATCAGAAAAATGACATGTCTGAGGTATCACAAAGACTGTATTAGTATTTGGCTACAATTACAATGGTTAACAAAAATAATGTTACTGTAGCAATCTCGTTCAGGATAAGCCACAGCCTGCGTAGACATATGTGTACAATGACAAAAGAGAGCGCGGTTGGAAGAATCATGCCGAAGAAAATAACTATCCATGCAAAGCTTAGGATACGAAAATACATTAAAAAGAGGGAGATAGATAAAGAGAGAGAGAGAGAGAGAGAGAGAGAGAGAGAGAGAGAGAGAGAGAGAGAGAGAGAGAGAGAGAGAGAGAGAGAAAGAGAGAGATAGAGAGAGAACGAGAGAGATAGAGAAAGAGAGAGATAGAGGCGGACAGACAGACAGACTGACAAAAAGACAGACAAACAGAACAGGAAACTTCTACTGCTTTACAAATGCAACATCTATCTCCACAAAAGTCATTATTTTACAAGTGTGAAGAGGCAAGCGTGGGTTCGGCAAGCGCTCTATGTGATAGTACTCTGTGGTGTAGACCCTCTATTGTTTAGTGTTAACAGTCCCAGATTTGTGCTATTTTTATATTAAATAGCATCGAACGGCAAATGAAATTATTAACGTAAAGTAAAACACAATTTAACAAACCTCAAATAAGGCAAAGAATCAAAACAACTTAAAAACAAAACAAAACGGAAAACCCCCCACAAAAACATTAACAACAGCAACAACAACAACAACAACAACAACAACAACAAAAACAACAACAACAAACAAACAAAATTCAAACAAACAACGAATACCCAAACCAATGGGAAAAACAGAGCAAAAACAAAACAAAAACAACAAATATTTTATAGGATGCACTGGTTTTCCCACGACTACATTATAAATCTCAATATTCCTTAACACATAATAGCAAAGTATTATTATTGCACCCGCCACACGAACACAAACACAAAGACGCACACAAGTAACACAAATTGCTTACGTATCTCTGCAGAATAAACAATCGCGATTGTTGAATTTGGACCGCTCCTTTCTCGTTCTTCACCTGAACTTTGACCTCGTAAGGAAGGTAGTAGTTGATCTCGCCTACCACGGTATAATGGTAAGGCTTCTTGGTATTCACCTTGAAAGCAAATGAGGTTCTCAAAATGAGAAAAAAAAACGTTCAAGACAAAGAGAGCGTCACATTATTAAAGAGAGGTACATAGGTATATAGCAAGATTGAACTTGCTTGAACATAGGCGTGCCCTTACATGAGCTTGTAGGACAGGCCTGATAACTTCTATTGCTTGAGAAACGTGCCTTAGCTCAGTCGGATAGCACTGGGAATTGACCACCTGCTCGTACCCTACCTCCGGTAATGGTTCAGCAGGAAACAACTAAAACAAGGCAGAGTAAAACCAGCGATCTAACAAGTAAGGACGGGCCGATGCCCCTGCAACGCGCTGCACTTTTTGCGATATCTGTGTGCGAGGTGCAAGACCCTACAATGTCTGCTGACTGGCTTCTGGTAGAGTAATTAACCTGTTTCCGCATAATTGTTCCATTTTGGGGGCAAAAATTATGCCAAATAATGCACACAAAAAAGAAGCAAATTAAGGTTCACCGCGAGCGCAGAGCTAAGGGTGAGGGTCTTATCTCCACTGGCTCAGTCTATCTAGTGATAGAATATCACTGAGTAAAAAAACTAATAATGCTACTTTTTTACTGCTACCGTGAACTCACCACTTCCCATTGGTTTTCCGAGTACTTTTCTTCATATTTCCGGAAGTACAAGATGTAGGAGATTTGATCTCCGCCCCACTTACTTTTGGGCAGTGGCTGTGGAGGCAAACAAGAAAATTTAAAAAAAAATTATCGCCAGGAACGTGAGTAAAGGACGGTGAGTAAAGTTTATAAAATACAGGAATGACTTGAAGATCTAGAACTAAATAGCTCTGTTCGATCTTGGTATTCATTTCTGCTTGTTTGCAACCATGTGCAACATTCATTAAATTGCACATTTTAAATTAGATGTCAGTTAATCTGTTTTTCGTAAATAAGATTCGATTTGAAATGGTAGGAATTTAAATCGTTATGGTTTTTCTTTTACACCCTAAAAACTTTTGTATTTAACGAGGGAATTTTTATTTTTGTTGATTGGTTTAAAAATTGTAGATTTCATGCACTTCATAATGATAGAAGAAATAGAGCTACTGTGATGAGAGTTGTGTTAAGTGGATTTGACGTCCAACATCAGCACTATATAGGCTATATTGTGAACGGGCCTCAAGACTGACATCTGACAATGTTATGTCCGCGACACACGACACAGGGCGGGTATACCATGACTCTTATCTCTGCCGATCATATGATACTGACACCGACCCAACCAGTTACAGGGTACAAAATCGAGATGGTGGGATTCGAACTGCGGACCTTCCGATCTGGAGGCGGTGTGAGGAGAACTTACGTCCCAGGTCATCTGCAAGAGACCGGTCGCCCCTCCCCCTCCTCCCACATTGTCAGGGCTAACGATGGGTGGAGCTGAGTCCATCTTGTAGTACTCTGGAAGAAGAGAAAACACAAAAGTAAAGTTTGAGAAAGCACCGTGTTAAGACCAAGAGAATGTGGGATAGAGAGAGAGAGATAGAGAGATAGATAGATAGATAGATAGATAGATAGATAGATAGATAGATAGATAGATAGATAGATAGATAGATAGATAGATAGATAGATAGATAGATAGATAGATAGATAGATAGATAGAGAGGGAGAGAACGAGAGATATGACTTAACCAGTGTATCTTCTAATTCAGCAGCACAATGTAATGTCTAGTAAAGAACAAGTTTTGTGAACGTTTGTTAATTAAGTATGCACCCGGAACCACACGAGAGCTTAAAAGTTAAGAAGTTATGAAAAGACGAAGAATGCCAAAGACGTTACGATAACACAATTTAATGGACAAAATAAACATCAGAAAACCAAATATAAGCAGTGTTTTAAGGCTTATAAAACATGATAGCATTTTTTCGTTCTTTTTAATTAAGTTTTCATCTTTCTCCCTATTTGTTTATCTCTCTTCCTCCCGTCTGTATTCATTATTCTAACACACTCTCTCCTACTTCCTCTACCCCTTTCTCAGTCTCAGCGTTTCGTTACCTCGATATCTTCCTCTCAGTCTCATTCTCCCGATCCCTCCCCTTTCATGTCCTTCTCTCTTCCATCTTTCCGTTCTTCTTTCTTTCTTTCTCTTCTTCCCTTCTCTCTTTTCTCTTTCTTCTTCCTATATATCCTCCTCTCTCTGTGTTTGTCTATCCTCCTCTCTCTGTGTTTGTCTATGTCTCTCTCTCTCTCTCTCTCTCTCTCTCTCTCTCCCTCTCTGTCTCTCTCCGTTTCCCCTCCCGCACCCCTTACTGTAAGGTCCACTGCTGGGAGGGCTACAGCCAATCTGACTGTTACATGATGTGACCCGGAAGTTGTACTGAGTGCCAGGTGACAGTTGACCTTTGATCCAGTGACCCCGCCAATCAGGGTACGACTCCAAGTATGTGTCCGCTTCCCGGAGATCTGACAGAAAGACAAGATGGTCATAGGTGATGTTCTATTTATAGACTAGATAGGTTAAGCGCGACCATGAGAGAGACAGGGAGCTCCCGCCAGTGGAGATAAGACCCTGACTCTCGCCGTGAGCCTTAATTTGCGTTTATTTGGTGTGTTTTTTTGTTTGTTTTTGGCATAATTTCGCAATTAAGTATTTTGCCTAAAAAGTTAACAATTTTGCAGAGTCAGGTTTATTACTCTACCGGAAGTCACCCACAGACGAGTGAGGGCATAACTCTAGGTGCGAACACACACTGTTATGGAGAAAAGTGCTGTGCGCGTCAGGGGCATTAGCCCGTCCATACTTTGAGATCAATTGTATCACCATTTATCACTCCGGTAAAAATTACAATACGTTTGGCTTGTTGGTAGACAATCAGATGTTTTTAAATGAAAGTTGCACAGTATTAATAGAAATTCAATTTCTATTTGTTTGTTATCTAGCGTCCAAAGTCATCACTTTACAGGCTATATTGTTGACAGCCCCAAAGCTAACGTCTAAAAAAGTGTATGTGCTACCACAGTGACAGTGCTGGAAGACCTGGACTATTGACACCAACCCTGACAGAAAGGCAAGGTAGCCATCGGCATCATCAGAGATTGCGAAACAGTAAGAGCTTTCACAGAGAGGATTTCGCGCATGCTGGTCGGGATGGTTGAGGTGGTATCATATCACCCTGTTTTAAATAAGTAAAAACCTTGAAGGTTAGTTAACCACCTTAAATTCCATGCAGAAAAGTGATCACGCATCAGACAAGCTCCTTATATAAAAAGTACTATGATTTTTTTTTAAATTTTGGCAAATGTCTCACTAACTCTGTAGTCTGTGGTTTCATCACGTATTACTCAGGTCATAATCAGAATGCATTAAACTTATTGGCAGAGATTCAATAAATGTTTATATATGACAGTTTAACAATATGAATATTAGTGCTATATTATCCCACTATAATGCTGTTTCTATTAAATATTAAAGAACTGAAGTAGACAATGATCTACAAGAATAACGTAGGCCTATTTTGGGTTACAATAAAACGTGGGTACATGTTAAACAATATACTTAAAAGGATAGTTTCTACTATTTTCAGCTACTGATTGGCCGTCCTCTGTTATGAAAAAAATCATATTCTTCGGTTATAACCTGATTTAAAACAACAACATCGTTTTTGACAAACTATATCAAGATGCGTGAAACCTAGCCCCAACCTTTAATGACTATAGACAATGATGAACAAATCATGGATCCAGAATTAACTAACCATGAAGTGAGCAAGATGATTCCCTAACGTCCAACGACCGCGGCAAGGCCGTATTTTGACGGGACCCATGATTAATGTCAGACAATGTTACGCCAGACACAATGTGGAAATACCTTGATTCGTGTCCTAGCCGGTCTTAATGTTATGAAAATGACACCGGTCCGACTAGTAGGGTCGTAAATCCGGAAAATAAAGTTTGTGCGATTGTGAGTGCTTATTTCAGACGTATATGAACTCGCCATAGACCTAAATGAACAAACCGAAAGCCAAAATGGATTAAGCATGGACCTAAGTACATTAATAGTAGGTCTAAATGAACTAATAATAAATAATAATATATTGCATTTATATAGCGCACTTCCATGAACAATCATGCTCAGTGCGCTTAACAATTTCCATTATCAAATGTACAAAAGAAGAATAATCATATAATGTCGACACAATACAATAATTCAAAAGCCACAAGCAATCATTATAGGTATTTACAGCTTTCACCGGTTCAATTTCAATCGTCAAAAAGGTAGAACTTGAGCATGCGTTTGAAACTATGACATTTGTTAAGCTCACCATCTGTTAGCACAGTCCACTGATCCTCTTTGTCATGAAAGGACCTGTACTCGATGACGTAGTGTGTCACGTCAAACCCGCGCCTGCGCCCTTTCTGCCACCAGAGTTCAAGGTCGTTTTGGAAATTTTGGTTATCTCTGGCCCCTCTGGCGTGCACTCCCCCTGGTTCGCCTGGTGGACCTGAGATGCAAGTGATCGATTAGTGAGATTGGCGTTATTGGTAGTATTGGCATTCACTGGTAAGATTCACATTTGCTGGTAGGATTGTCACTTATCGGTAGAATTTACATTGATTGGTAGAAATTAAGTCAATTTTATTGGTAGGATTTACAGACTGGTAGGATTTGATTGGAAGTTATTGGTAGGATTGGCATTTTTTGATAGGATTTATATAGATTGGTAGGATTTGCATAGATTGGTAGGATTTGCATAGACTGGTAGCATCTCATTGACATTTTGGTAGTATTTTCATAGTTTGGTAGGATTTGCATTCACTGGTAAGGTTGACATAGATTCATAATCATGATTTTAATCTCATAGATTGGTAGAATTTGCATAAATTGGTAGGGTTTGATTGGTATCGATTTGTAGGATTGGCATAGATGAATTTATTTGACATAGATCGGTAACATTGGTTTAGTTTGGCCTGATGTTTTCTTAATGTAAATCTTTAGCAGCTAAACATTAGAAACCTTGTGACAACAGTGGTCCATAGCGAAAACGGAGATGATAGATGATTGAATAATATTTGCACTATCATCTAACTATAGATCTATAGATCTAGTGGAGTCAATGACATACCAGAAAACCCTATACCTAAGATTATGTACACATTGATACAGCTGATAGAAAAGTTGAGTGTGCAATTTTGGATCGGTAGAAACAGACTTATAATAATGTTTTCTCAATTAACAACTTGCACATTTTTTCGAATCACTCAAAAAAAAAACATAGACCATGTTTTCACGTGGAAGAGCACTATCATTATACACATATGAACATTGAATTACATGTAATATGAGCAAGATTTAGAACTCACCATTGACCGTGAGATAAGCTGATGCAGAGATGGAGCCGGTGACTGATGACACTTTACAAGTGTAGACTCCTTCGTGCTCATACTTAGCCGATGTCACGTACAGTATACCGTCCCCCCGACTCACTAAGTTCGGCTAAAAAAAAGACAGAGAGTGTTCAATAATGAGAGGTTACACCGCGAGGATTTTAGGTAAGTGAGTCGGGATCACTGCATCGGTTGCTTGTCTCTCAAAACCCTTAGTGAAAAATCTCTTTGAAGATTTGTCAACAGCCCTAATTTGTGTAAAGAAATAGAATGACACGCGTTACGTAACAACAGCAATATGAGTTCTTTTTGTGACATTTCTCACTAATTCAAAAGACTCTTGTATACAAAAGGTGGAAGAGACGGTCAGAGATATAACTGTCGACGTTGGCTGCTTTCTAAGCGTCTATCTATGTAACGAGGGAATCGAGACTAAGTAGAAACAGAACGTAGATTTAGACATCTGACTATCGCGTCTAAATTCTTTGTAAAGTCGAGGCTCTAAATTAACGTATTTTTTTACTTCATACCCTAAACTATCTGGTGGACGAGTCCCAGAACTTACGACTAATAAAAGTACGTGTTGTCACGCAGTCAAAGAGCGGCTGTGTCCACCTGTCGCATTACGTCAAGGACTATATAATCTGTTTCCACCTTTTTCGCTCAGTTACTAGCATGCTGTCGGGTCCCTGTGTCTAGCTTTATCTGTTAAAGCGTCTTTAGTTGTTGGGCTGCCTTATCCGTATCATAAGTATAATTATATTGCGTTGCCATTTTTTAAAATTTTAAAATTAGTTTGGTAACGTAAGAGGCGCTAGCTTGTCTAGTGGGCAACACTGAGGATCTACAAATTAAAAGGCCGATTTTCGAAATTCAGACGGTACCTTTAACAATGAAAGTAAGATACAACGTCTTTTTCTATTTCAGTTCAAAAGTTCACCCGAAAACGGTTCACGAGTTTGAAAATAGCAGTTTCATACTCAACGAAAATATAAAAATTGACAAAAAATGCATTAACTTGAAAACTTTTACTGACAACAATGTGACAACGATTTATCAATTAAAACAAAATAATGCGTTTATGAGTTTTGTAGAATTTAAACAAACTTATCGACATGTTGACATAGACTTTCTCACCCACAGGGGGATCATTCGGGCTTTAAAACAATACAGACTAAAATTAAATTTAAAAACAACCAAAAGTAATTCAAAAATGATACCTCATCTTTCTATAATCTTCTCAACAAAAAAGGAGCATCAAATATATACAATAATCTATTATCAGACCATTATTTAATAAGAGGAATAGAAACTTGTAAAAAACGGTTCCAAATTGATATTTATGATAGAAATTATTCATTAAGTTGAAATTGACAACCAAGGATACCGTATTGAGATGGATTCAATTCCGAATATTACATAATATCCTTACGACTAATAAAATGGTTGCAAAATATGATATGGAACAGATTGATAAATGCTTATTTTGCAATAGTTTCCCAGAATCCATTGAGCACCAGTTCTGGAGTTGTCGAGTTGTAAAATCGTTTTATACACATTTAAATTCTTTCTTTAAAAGAAGATGTAAACACATCCGAAATTTTAAATCTAATGAAACTTTGATCTTTCCTGGAGAAGACTTTCAAATAAAAACATACTCTATTTGTGATTTAATAATACTTCTAGCTAAACATTATATTTATTCTTGCAATGTTATGAATTTTAAACTATATAATTATTGTTTTGAAATAATAGTGCACTTAAGTTATTTAATCGTAAAGGAAATATCCATAACCAATAACTCATATCGCAATTTTCTAGAGCGATGGGACCCATATACAAATATATTCAAATCTATTATAACTGAAATATAACGCAGCATTTCTACTATTATCATCACCATAATCAGCACAATTACTTATCATCACCAACAGTTTTATGTTCCATCATCATTATCTTTTCTTTTTGTCTTCATTTGATAAAATGGGCTCTTGCTGGATTAAGTTTAATGTAACGTACTTCTAATAGTCTATAAGTACTTAATATTGTTTTTTTTTTTTTCTTTCAATATGAATGCTACTACAAATTGCTATACATATAGATGTCATTTGCAATTTTTGTGCTGTTTTTGTTTGTTTGTTTGTTTTTTGTTTGTTTGTTTGTTGTTTGTTTGTTGTTGTTGTTTTTTTGTTTTTGTTTTTTTTGTTTTTTTTTTGTTTTTTTAGCTAAATTTAATAATGTATCTATTTATAACTATTAATTTCCATTTTTTTTGTTTATGTATATTGTTTTTTGATTTATCTAGACTGGTGTTCTGTCCATTTCTTGATCATTATTATTAACTTTATAAGAGGTATTGTTATTGATAATTTTGTTGCTATTATTATCGATTATTCTATATACAACAGTCGCTTGTATCTACCTTTGTATCATGTTACTGCTAAAAATCACACACAAAAAAAAGAAAATAAAAAATGTCGAAAAAAAAAAAAAAAGATGGTTAGTGTTGCTGTCAAGGACCTCTGTTGGTGGTGGGATAGCTGGTGGGGCCGGTGGGGCAGATCTATTGAGCTAGCGTTTCCTTGAAGAGCTCCTCCCAGCTTGTCCTCTCTTCTTCTTCGTCAGGTACGGAGTTTCGATTTTTTGTCTGGGGTTTCTTTTCCTCCCCGAGAGAGTCCTGCTGATTTCATAGTTTCTTCATATTTTTTTTTGCCTTCTCAGCCTCTGCCACTTTTGTCAGCTCCTCTATGTACTTCCCTGGCATTTTTCTTCACCTCTCTGTTCTTCTCCTAGTATCGAGCTTGTAGTGTCGTTTTTCCTCTATGCCCTGTGCTTGGTTGATCTAATGTCTGCCTTTCCGTGACGAGTGTCCAGGTGCAAGTTGAGATCCACTCCTTGTTTCCTGATTTTCTCGCCCAAAACTAATGAACATGTCTCATTCCAGGTCTCTCGCAGGCTTCGCCACTGTCCTCGAAATGTCTCTTTTGGTAGTAGGTAGAGAACACTGAACTTGCTCCTCAGCTCGATTTTGAAATGCTCTGCTTTCTGTTTCTCTCTTAGGCACGGTAAATTACACGTGTGTGCTGGTTGTCCAACCTTTCGTTGAGCTTGGTCTTAAGTACTGCAACAACCAGCTTGCATCTGCGCAACGATTCACTCTAACGTCGCTTAAGCTCCTTTTCCAATTTCTGTTGATTGTGATGTGGTCTTTTTGGTTTTCGGTCCTTCCGTCGGGGGAGACGCGTGTCATTTTATGCATGGTCGTGTGCGGGCACAAAGTATTATCCATTTTCGTTCTGTTCTCCGGTGTCATGGATTCACCCATATTTGTGTTGTCAGTGCTACTTTAGCGTTTAGGTCTCCCAACAACATTCTTGTCTCTCTTTGGGAATGTGCCTATTACCTTATGGGCGTGTTCATACAAGTTCAATTTTTCTTTTATGTCTGCTACACTTGATGATGGTGCATTTCCTTTTTTCGAGTCACATCTTACAGTGAAACTTCTTGGAGATACAGGTTCCCAGACTATAGTGCCCGTGTTGCCTCGGGTGTCATAATTAATGCGACTCTAATTGTGTCTGTGCTTGACCGTCTTGATTTCCTGAATGGATTATGTTGTTTCCGTCGGCTAGTCTGGTTCTTCCTTTCCCTGTCAATCTGGTCTCACTGGGGTCCAATATTTTTAAGTCGTACCTGTTCGTTTCCAGCAGACAGATTTGTGCAGTTCTTCCAGTTTCATACAGGATTTTGATGTTCCAAGTCCCTATCCTGGTTTTGTCATTGGTATGCAACTTGAGGAGCAGCTATTCAGCTGATGAATATCCTTACTCAAATAATTATGTATGTTGCTGTTATATTGATTTTGGGGGGGGGGGTAAACTGTTTTTGTGAGGGAGGGTTGATTTTTTGTTGTTGTTGTTGTTTTTTTGTTGGTGGTTTTAATTCATATTGTCATAAATCGAAAACTAGAGGCAATGAAAATCTAAACGTTATTTTTTTTTAATTACGTTCGCTGCGCATCTGTATTTTAAGTAGATTTCAATTAATCAAACGCATGAAACTATTCAAAGCAAACCTTTCATCCAGGGCTGGGGGAGAGTAGATAGTTGGCTTCTTTTGGTTGGGTTTCTCTGCGCCTGCGATATAGTTTGATTTGTTAATGTTGGAAGTAAAAAAATACAACCAAACCATCCTTCTTATCATCACTTTTGTTCATCACCCTATTGATCCACAACGCACTGAGACCGGAACTATTATTTAATATCTTAGTAACTTGAGTGGTAACTGGGGCAACAACTATGATTGCCATAGATTTCAGTGCAAGATAGCCGAGCAATGCGTGTGGGCAGGGGTTCTTAGGTGCAATCACTTAATTGTTATCGGGATCTCTAAAGACGAGTGTGATGTTGGTTTGGAGTTCAAATTGTAGAGAAAGGAAGAGGGTGCTATAAACGCATTTTGGAAAAGGAGAAAATTTCATAACGATGGGCCGAATATATATAAGCAATCTTTTTTAACCTACGCAGGGCCACCTATTTTAAAAGATGATATACGACCAGCGGTAAGCAGTTCGACGGCAGGCAAATCAAACGGCACACGCAAAATACCATTGACATGGAGGAATCCATTGATGACGATGGAATTGATAAAGTCACAACATTGCTCTACGAAATAATCGCACAAGCCCTATTTCAACACATATCTCAAACCAATATTTATAGCATTATCAAAGAAACTGAAATTTGACGTGCTCTTAAAATTCAAAAAGATATATACTTATTCTTGACTACACCAAAACATTTGACAGAGTTTACCGCGATGAAGTAATCATAAACAGTCATCTAACACTATTTAAAGTAAACCTAAAATACTTAGTAGAGTGTTCATGAATGGGCATAAAATAAACAACTTTAAAATGCCGGTGAAACTGCAATAAGAACAAAAATCAGGGAAGATTGTTGAACATTGATGATGAAGAGAACAAAAAGAACTAAACTCCAGCAACTTGTAAGTGAGTGAGTGAGTCAAGTTTTGGAAAGAATAACACTGAACTATCATTAAAAAATTACACTTGCAAAGCAGAGTTTCCAGAAAATTAAAGCAGTATGAACAAACAAATGCATCTCACACGCAGATAAAAAGAAAAGTCCTTTGACGCGAGACGTGAAAGATCTCTAAACAACTACAGAATAAAACTGGGATGAGCTGATATGTTATGCCTAAGAAGAGTGCTCGTGGACATAAAAGAAATCTGAAGAACAGTTGTACAGGAAGCTAGCACCTAAAGATCAACTAGGTTCTTAGTTGCCAAGCAATTTTTGCCTTTGGATGAAAGGATAAAAGCTGAAACACAATATGACAACTGGAATGATTTTTTCGAAGAGCAGCAAGTGAAAACAAGAAGAAAAGATATTGGGTGGACTGATAAATTATATATTTGAATGCTATGCAATTGTCTGTAAGCTGATTCTTTTTGAAAGGGACATTTTTAGACCCCTTACCATGCGTATATTATTGCTTCCTCCTTTTTTATTAAATGAAAATATCTTTTCTCTTCTTTTTTTTTAATTTCTTTCTCTCTCTCTCTCTCTCTCTCTCTCTCTCTCTCTCTCTCTCTCTCTCTCTCTCTCTCTCTCTCTCTCTCTCTCTCTCTCTCTCTCTCTCTCTCTCTCTCTCTCTCTCTCTCTCTCTCTCTCTCTCTCTCTCTCTCTCTCTCTCTTCTTTCTTCTTTACTCTCCTCATATATTCCTCCTTTTAAAAAATCTTTATTATTAGCCTACTTTTTTCAAAAATACATTACACCGACGCCGACCCAACCAGTTACAGTGGATAAAATTCGAAAAAAAAGCTACAGATTGGATTCGAACCCCGCACCTTCTGGAGTGAAGGCCAATGCTCTACCAAGTGAGCTAATGCGCACTACGTGATAGTAGATCTATTAAACCCTTTTCATTAGTTAAACCTTGATTGTAGATCTAGAAAGATTGCTCAAGTAAGCCATGCTGAAGTCCAGCAGCAGCAGTACCATTAGAA
The DNA here is from genome assembly GCA_003991915.1 of Elysia chlorotica. Lineage (NCBI taxonomy): Eukaryota > Metazoa > Mollusca > Gastropoda > Plakobranchidae > Elysia > Elysia chlorotica. The sequence continues at coordinate 15,642 of RQTK01000619.1, read as the reverse complement.
CATTCGGTGGTCAATGGCGCTTTGACTAACCAAGCCTGGATATAGTTATTATAAAAGACGATCCGCAGATTTTAAGGCGGACTATTTTTATTTTTAATTATAATAAATTTATGAAAAAATAAATAAATAAAAAGGGACCAGGTAAACAAAGTATTTAGTGAGATGTAACTTATGTGAAATGTGCATAATTATAGGTTGAGCCTATAACACGCCTCGACTCTACTAAAATACAAATATAGATATATATAAATGCCCAAATTTTAATTCGCATGTGGCACCGCTTCGTTGTAATCAAAGCTACAAAAATAAATCGAAATAAACAACTTCTTACAGAAAGAGTGAGGCTAAGCTAGAGCTAATAGTTAAAATCAAAACATGCATTGCGCTGCCATCTTATTATTCAGAAATAACTAATATAAAGTTTTCGATCTTTTAAAATTATATCCCAATATAGTATCGCACACAAAGAGCAGTTTACATTTTTAGTCTAGTAGAATTGTATGCTGAACAAAAATACTCTCTAATTATCACGTATGCTAAAAGTTAATATGAAAATAATTCACATTTATCCTTGAGTTGCACAAATGTGTTTTCTCTGTTTATTTCGGTGATTTTGTCTTTTGTTTTTTGGAAGCCTTGGTTCAGAAAAGTAACTTATGACTTATAAAAATGTCTAAACAAAAGATTATAAATTGCAAAAAAAGATATAAGAAAACAAAACCAAAATTTACAAAGATAGTTATCAGCGTTTTTCATAGCATTCAAGTGTTGGTGTATATCAACTTTAAAAAAATTTAATTCGTAAAGTGATAATAAAGACAAATAATTTAGAGTTACAGCACAGTTTAAATTTGTCCGCAATCCTCATTATAATTTTTGATCATTGTTATTCTTGTCCCAATCAATATTAGTGCACGGTGTTGGAAATGTATATGTGAGATTACTATACTGCCTTCTTCTTCTTCTTCTTCTTCTTCTTCTTCTTCTTCTTCTTCTTCTTCTTCTTCTTCTTCTTCTTCTTCTTCTTCTTCTTCTTCTTCTTCTTCTTCTTCTTCTTCTTCTTCTTCT
>RQTK01000618.1:303676-305708 GCA_003991915.1 Elysia chlorotica | reverse complement strand
CGCAAACCTTTTTTTTTACCACTTCTACCGTCATAATTCATTCTACTTTCATTCTCAATATTTTTGCTGGGGGTTTTTTTTTTCGTTTTTTTTTTTTTTTTTTTTTAAATAAATTATAGTTACCATCGTCAAGTCGCACGAAAAGGGGGGGGGGGATTACTTGGTGTTGTTATTTCTCACCATTTTGGTCTGTGTGTGGGTATTGGAAGTGGCTAGGATGTATTGCTTCATCTTGGTGGATCCATTTCCCCTCTCTAGTTAGGGCGCTTGTCGTCGGGAGTATCTTGTTTTGCCTGGAACAAGGTTTTGCCACTGGTTGTCCAGTCGTGAATTTTTCGTGTTTTGTTTTGTTCTTTTTTTCTGCTTGTGAGATGGGGAAAGAAGGAGGTGGGTCCAGGAGTAAAGAGATTTGTTGTCCTGTCCCGTTAAGAGGTCATTGGGCCTGTTTGGGTTGATGTTTACAGTGGGTGAGTGAGTGAGTCAGCACGGTAGCGGCTATGTTGTGCCCATGATGTCCTCTGACAGTCAAAGCATTATACTAGTAGTAACGGTGGCTCCTTTATCTCTATGAGTAGTAAAAACGTTAAAAACATAAAAATTGTGCGTGAAAAGTTTGGTTAAAAGTGAGAGGGTATATACAGTAGTTTAAAAGACCCATGTTTAGGATTATCACAGTTAAATTTTATTATACACCAATGTCCTTCAGGTACTTAAGTATGCACTGAGGACTAACATAAGTAAATATGCTCTCTAGTGGCTTGGAAGCTAGGTACACATTTCTTTCCCGATAAAAAAACAGACAATCAACCAGAATGTGACTAATGGACAATTGACAGTTGCAGTTTTGACACAGTGGAGGCTCAGTATAAAAGCGTGAGTAAGATGAGAATGTCCAAGTCGGACTCGATCGAGTACCACCTGGTCTCGTCGTCTTGCCTGAGAAATTCCTGGCCAGTGACCTAAATGTGGTTGGACACAGTGTAATTTGTTGGTTGTCATATTGTTCCATCGCGCTTTCCAGTTTTCTCTTATAAACGTGTGTATAATTGGCTTAGCATCGGATGCTGGTATTTGCAACTGAGTAGGTTCAAGTTCGAGCCCGATTTTGGCGAGCTCATCAATTCAGCAGAGAACAATTTTCTTAACATTTTTTTTAGTATTTTGAAAATTTAAGGTTTTTTGGAGTTTGCCTCCCCCACCGCTTTCATCAGAGAAAGCGAGTCAGAGATTCTTAAGGTGGACACAGTGTCGAGTGCCATGCACAGGGCCACTGCCTCCGCAGTAAATATTGACGCCTTCGCATACACCCCGCAGCATTTATCTGCTGAGGATGAGTGGCAAGCAGCTTCGACTCAGGTCTCATCTTTAGACCCGTCAGTGAAAAGTAGATAGTGATCGGAATGATTTTCTATGATTTGTTCAAACTTTTCTCTATATACTTCTGGGGGGAGTTGTCCTTCTGGAGAGCTGCTAGGTCAAGAATGCTTCCTGGTCTTTCCAGCGTCCAGGGAGGGATTTCCGAAAATTTGTCTTCTTGAATAGAGTTAGTGTCTAAGTTGATTTCCAGAAGGAGCTTAGTCATAAAACAGTTACTAGATTTCCAAAAAATGCCTAAAATGCAGAATTTTGTTAATATTAAGTGCAGGAAAGTGTGTATAGATACCCTGTCTCGGACATACTTAAACATACATGTAGATCACAGCATTGGTATAAAGTCATCAAGAATACTATAAAATTAAAGCAGACTTAAGCATTGCCATTATTATATTGTTCATTATATAGGCTACCATTTCAACCTTAAATTTTCACCACTGGGAGGCCAACAATGCTTAATCATTAAAGTCATCCATTTTATATTTTTTACGCTTTTCTTTAGATTTTTTTTACCCTTAGCGGTAAGTCATGATAAAAAAGTGAATGCGTTGCTTTATATGGGTATAAAACTGATTTGAAATCTTTAAAAAAAAAAGGAGGAAAAGCATCTAGGATGAAAGTGTGCTTGTAAGGTTGAAAGAGTGTTTCAAGTGTACTG
>RQTK01000618.1:276176-298676 GCA_003991915.1 Elysia chlorotica | reverse complement strand
CAATTAAAAAAAAAAATCAGGAGGACACAGGTGTCACACAATACATGTATTTCGACTGCATGTTGGTCTTAGATCTGTCAGTCATTAATTTTATTAGTTATGGACGACGCAAGTGTCGCTTACAAGTCCAATATTTTGACTGCATATATATATTGGTCTTAGATCTATTAATTATTATTATTTTTTTATTTTTTTTTTTAAGAAAGAATCAGGAGGATGTAGGTGTCACGTGTCCAATATTTTGACAATAGCAAAATATCTTGGTTTTGTTTTTTGTACATCCAACATCATTTTTACGTGTAATGAAAAAGTGTGCATGCAAATGATCCTTGTATTTATCCCATATCAAGTTGTGATCTCAAATCAGTCATACTATTTTATTACTTCAATTTTTTAAACATTTTTAGTTTCTGTTCAAAGCAACTGGATTAAAAAAAAAAAAATTAATAATACTTTGTAAAACCTATTCGTAATAAACAGATTTCTAATGAAAAGGTTATTTACACTGCTTCTTTATAAGTTAAAATATAATATATAATAATAATAATAAATTACATTTATTTAGCGCTTTCCATTTTCAGAATATTTTTAAAAATCTCAAAGCGCTTTACAGTGGATACACTAAATACGCATACATCATATCAATCAGCATGCAATTAAAAATTAAATATTAAAAGTTAAATCTTAACCAAACAATATACATAAGAAGAAATGTAGACGTAAATAGTATGCAGCATATACTCATTATCAGAAAGAATATAATAAAAATGATATAAAATGCAACACTGTAAAGCTGCGTAATAGTATGCAACCATAAGTGAACAAAAATTAATGAATTAAAATTGAAACCTTATCTCTGTCACGAGAGTCACAGGTAAACAAAAGCGCTACCATTTAAAACCGATACTAATTATGCACAGACAGATGCAAGATTTAATAACTAGTGTAAATGGAATTGAATTATACAATCTACGTAAAAGACCGACAGGTAAAAACAAGTAAAATAGGAACTTAAGAACTGAAAACACGTTTGAAAAGATGACTCTTCAGATCTTTTTTAAAGGTCTCGAGGCTTGCACTCTCCCTAATCTCTCGTGGAAGAGAATTCCAAACATGTGGTCCCTGAAACTGAAATGACCGGTCGCCAAATGATTTTAAATTAGTTTTAGGCGTAAAGAGTAAAGTTTTGTCATTTGTAGATCTTAGAGAGCGAGATGCCTTGCTCAGATTAAGGTGCAAAAGTTCTTGTAAATATTGTGGGGCCAAATTGTTTAAGCATTTAAAAACAGTTATAGCGATCTTGTATTCAATTCTTTCTTTCACGGGCAACCAATGTAATGATTTTAATAGGGGCTTTACATGCTCATTTTTCTTTTTCTTGTAAATTATCTTGGCCGCGTGATTTTGAACTTTTTGAAGTTTATTTAGTTGGTCCACCGATAGACCAGAGAGTAGTGCATTGCCATAATCCAGTTTGGATAGAACCAGAGACACCATTAATTTTACAGTGACATCAAAGGTCAGGTATCTTCTTATAAGACTGATACGACTTATCTCAAAATATAAAGTTTTACACAATGAACTGACTTGATCACTCATAGTTAGACTTTGATCAAAAATAATGCATAGATTCTTTGCCTTTTGAGATGGTACAACAAAACTTGAATTTATTTCCAAAACCTTTTTGTCAGTCTTCTTAAAGTCAGATGGCTTTCCAAACAAAACAACTTCAGTCTTTGAGTTTGACTCATTGAGTTGGAGCTTATTTTGTGTCATCCATGCTTTAAGGTCAGATATACAGCTTTCTGTCGTCCTGAATAACAAGTTAAGATGTTTTATATTTAAACTTTTGTATATCTAGGTATCGTCCGCATATTGGTGGTGTTGCAGATTGTAATTTCTTACTATGTTTGCGGTGGGCTGCAGATAAATTGTAAAAAGAATAGGACCTAAAACGGAACCCTGTGGAACACCGAATGGTAAAATAACCTCCTCAGAATAAGAAGTTCCAACTTTTACACGGAGAGTCCGAGATCTTAAATAAGATTCAAACCATGCAAGTGCATTTCCTTTAATGTTAAAGCTAATTTGTAGACGATTTAACAGAATACTACTACTGCTGCTGCTGCTGCTACTACTACTACTTCTTCATTGGTGTGACTTTACTTAAGGCGATAAATTTGTCAGCGGTAGTTACAATATAAAGACAGTTATGGCTATTCTCTTCATAATTTCTGTTTTTAAATGCACCCATTTGTGTCAGATCCATGTGAAATTATATATTTATATGATTTTTTGATTAGCCTTTATATTTTAATTGGGTATTATCATTTTAAGAGTTGTTTTTTGGTCTGCCTCTACCTCTGCTTGTGTTATGTATACATCAAACAGTAACTGGCAACATTGACTGGGATAGATGGATCCAAGTATCCAAAGAGTCTCTATTTAGTATGTGTGAGAGAGGAATTTCTGAACATTTTCTGCAAAGTGATTGGTTTGAAATATTTATTGAATAGTAAACTCTAAGGGTTTTTCTTGGTCCATGGAATGATTCTAAACTGTCTTTATCTTTTTTTTTGTGTGTGTGTGCCACAGTTGCTTAAAAAATTGGACCGTACTGGGACATAGTCGTTCAATTTTATTCTTGTTTTAACCTTATTAGCTGTGTGCCATGTTGGGTTCATTTATTTATTGCTACCTTTAACAGACCTGTGCTTTCAACACTCTATAGGTACCTTCTTTACGGCTTACTGTTTTTGTCTATATATTTTTTAGTTTTGCAGTCATCACTGTCCTTTATCATATCAGTGTGCTGTCTATTTTGTCTAAAATGACTTTAAGGTTACGAGGTTCTAAAATTTGTTTTAGATTATGCATGTATTATGATGCATTCAAGAAACTGTTTTTCTAGTTTCCAGAGAACATAAATATTCTTAAGCAGAGACCACTGGATGGATAAAAAAAGATCATCTACAAAATGTAGGGAAGTGGGTCAAGCACAGAAAATACAGCATAATTAGAAGACTCAAGTTAAAGAAAAGAGTATGGGTTAGACTTACCTATGGCCATATACTTATTATGGATTTAACTATATAAACGATCAGTGCTGATTTTTTTTTTTTTACTTTCTGTCTCATGCGAGTTTAGGAAGATGTTGATAGCTTCATGAAACAACCTGGTAATGATACAGCAGAGACTGTTTTGAAGAAACAAGAGGAACTGCATAACAAGTTTAAATTTATGGAGTACAATTTGAACATGAAAAAAAACAGGTTTGTATGTATTTTAAATCTTAGTCTTTCATGAAAGTTATGACAGAGAAATATCTTTGCATGTGTGTCATGGCACAATTTTCATCATTTTTAAGCATATAAATTTTACTAATCAGTTTATAAAATGATTTCTTTCATATGATAATTAAATGCGATTGCTGAGTTAAACAGACATCTTAGGGACAGCAGATTAATGCATATTGGTCTATACTTATGTATGTGCGCAAGATATACCATCAACTTTATGATTGAGATTTCATCAATTTTGATAACATGGAGTATGATTTTTTAATGTATTCTCCTTTGATTTCATATGCCTTTTTGCATGATTCAGCAACTCTTTTCTTTCTTTTTTTTTTCTTCTGGTGCCCTCTTTGTGCTCAAAGCTTGAAATAATATTTGGAGAACAGAAAGAAATTCAAATTGCAAATCGGGACTGCTTTGAAAATCCATTACAATAAGACCGATCAACTGTTCAGAATTTCTTCTTGTTTGTTCATTTACTGATTTTTCTTTTATTGGATTGTTTTCAATTATATGTTCCTTCCATCAATTTGAATTTAATACTTAAATGTTTTTAATTGAACAGATTGAAAAACCAGATACCAGATATCAAGAGTTCTCTGGACATAGTGAAGCATTTAGTTGTAAAAAAGGTATGGCTGGCATAAATGTTTGATCATTAGAAGTCCATAAAAGTTATTGCTTTTTAAATGAAAATACTCCTTTTTTTTTTTTTTAATATCCTGAATATTTGAGTGTCCTTAATTTTCGGCATCCTCTTGTCTAATTTATTTTTGTAAATTCATATTGAAAGGTTACAACTTCAACTTTATATTTGTCATCTCATTGCAGAGGGATGTATTGTAATGTTTTAATGAGTTTTTATTCTGCTGTAAGCAGGAATTATTTTGTAAGGGGTGCTGAAAGGAACTAAGCTTTGTAGCAATCAACTCGTAATTATTTTTTTAGTTTAGTTTTGTTTTGATCATGAAATAACATCTAGAACTTCTACTTGAGTACTATTACTAAGCACAGACAAAGAGAAGGTAATAAGAGATAGTAGGGTTCACACCCGTACTAACAACAGTGTAGGCCTACTACAATGTACTGGTAATTTCACACAAGGAGAAGGGTGTGAACTGCATATGGTCAGTCCCAGTCTAAGTATAGCACGTCCAAAGACAACCAAGGGGATATGATTCACTGTGCTATGTCACCTGGCCACACAACAGATCAAGTGACTTTGTGAGCTTTATTTTTCATCCTAGCATTTACATAAGTTGGGAACACTACACTGCTAGGTCTCTAGCACTACCTGCAGAGCAGTTAGTAGCGGAAAAATACATAGCATCTGAGCGATTTAGTGATTAGTTCTGGGTCCACTGCTTTGAGTTTCCCAGGCTTCATATCACCAACAGAAAACTAAGAATAACCCATCTATCCAGCTTTCCCCAATCAAATGGAAAGCAAAGACAGCTATGCTATTACATATGTGCAAATCCAGATGGAGAAAAATCTAGAAAAATTACAGTTCGAATTACAACTACAATTAAGGGAGCTGACAGCTGAAAAGCCTACATTAAGATTAACATTTTTTTTTAAACATGATTTTCTTTCCTCAGAACAAGACAGAGCCCATGTCAACTAGGTTTTTATTGTCAGATAATGTGTATGCTAAAGCAGTAGTACCACCCACTGATAAAGTGTGCCTTTGGCTTGGGGTAAGATTTTTTTTTTGTTGAGATTTTCTGTATATGTATCAAGGTCTAAACTTATCAAACATAAGTGGTCATTTTTTTATCCAGTAAATTTTTAGATTATGATTAGTAACATTATTAAATAAAAAAAAGTATTTACTGTATGCCTCATTTATCTTTGGAAGTTTAATCAGATTATCACCTGAACCATTATTTTTATTTTCAAAAGCCTGTTTTCTCTTGTAGCAGGTTTTTAATTTTTTTTTTAAACAACTTTGACACTAAATAAAATTGTGGAATTGTGAAATAAAACCCCTTATGAAGAGCAACTTTTTCAGATCTCTGTAGAAATGTTTCCATTGCCTTCAATTCATTTAATTTTAGAAGATAGTTTTTATCTCTGGAAAGAGCAACAACAACTAGATCGCAGCAAATTCATTATCATAAGATATGGCTGGTTTCAATTCAGAGCCAGATTTTGCAAAAGAAAAAAGAAAGACAGCAGTCTACACAATGCCTGCATTTTCATCATGTGCAGTTGTTATTACAGTGGAACACGTTTAAACCGAAATTTTAGGGGGTCTAATTTCTATTTCGGTTTAAACATATTTTGGTTTAAACATAGTCAAGATAAAACGAAAAAAAATACGAAAGGGACACAAGCCACGAAATTTGAACTAAAAATTGGGTAATATCCCTTCTTGGAACACATGTTAAATGAGTTTCGCCAAGCCCCCTTTTTCATCATGTGCAGTTGTTATTACTTAAAGCTTATTGTGTTGATGTACAACTTACAAACCTACAAAGAATTACCCTCTCATTCATGCCAGCATCCCATATTTGCATGGCTATGTGGTGGATTTAAAAAGGCAATAATTATGCATTTTTACAGAAAACTTTTCAGATGAACGTTATCAGAAAAAAGTGGAGACTTACATAGAAATTATGTGTCCCACATAATTTACATCAAACTAAAGGTGATGAAAATAGCAGTTTTGCTGTCCCGTTATATTCTAGTCGTAACTTTCGCAATTCTGTCAATGGCAGGAACTGTTGAATGCGGCTGGAATAATACTTCACAGATTTATTTCATTTTTGTGACTTGTGTTACACAGTGAAAGATTATTTTTTTAATGAAACAAAATTATGTCAAGTAATTTTTTAGTCCCCATACTTTCTTAAATTCAAAATTTTAAATATATATGTTGAAGATACCAATTTTATAACGGATATTGTTATTTTTGTATTTTTACTAATCTGGTCTATGTTTCAAAATTAACTTTTGCCTCTCAAACCCATGATTTTCTTAAGCTGGCACACAATTAATGACATTTGAAATTTTACTGTGGGAAACTAGAATATAAACAATGATTTTATTTTATTTTCACCTGACTGTTACAGGCTAATGTCATGCTGGAATATGAGATCAATGAAGCAGATGATGTTCTTATGAAGAATCTGGATGCTGCAAAGAAATCCTTGAGCCAGGTAGAAGACGATTTACTGTACATACGAGACCAAATGACGACTCTTGAAGTCAGTATCCTTTCTAAAAACGGTTCTTTATTTTTTTATTTTTTTATTTTTTATTTTTATAATCATTAAAGATAAAAACAGCAGGAGGAGCATGGGATGTGCACCAAGAGGAAGAGGAGCAGCAGGAGGAACAATAAGAAGAGCAGTAGCAAGAGATGGGAAGCAAAATGAGTTGGATCAGGGTGAACTATGGGAATAGGAGCAGCAGGCGAAGGATGAGTTAAAGGAAGAACAGGAGCAACAGTAATTAGTATGAGCAGAAGGCGGCGCAGGTAGAAACGTGGGGTTGTAAGGGAAGAATGAGAGGAGGAAACACAGGCGGAAGAGGATGAGGCGGCGACGTAAGCGGAAGAGGGTAGAGGGAGCATCAGCAGATAGATAGATAGGAGGAGCCGGGGAAGCAAATGATGATGATAAGGAGGAAGACAAGCAGAATCAGCAGGAGGAGAATGGGGGGGGGGAGGAAGAAGGAGGGGAAGAGGAGAGGAGCAGAAGGGAGAAATTAAGAACATGAGGAAGGAAAAGGAGGAGGAGCTGGAGCACATACATAAACAGATAATACTCCTACCATACCTTTAAAGGAGAGAGAGAAATAGAAAGTATTTCCGGTTGGTTGGTTGGGTTGGTTTAACGTCCAACAGCAGCACTATATAGGCTATATGGTGGACGGAATTTCCATTGCCGAAGCTTATTTACGAGTACAATGGAAACGTGATATAATAGGGATGATGGGACCAAAGCAAAACCCCTGTTACAACAAATATCAAGGGAAGTAACGACGGATTGGCAAATTCTTGATTTTTAAAATCATGGATTATATCCCTTGAAACAGTGACATTTGAACGAGGCAGACGTTCACATAGCCGAACCGCTGGGCTATCCGTGCACCGTTGTGGAATTATTAACTCGCACATTTCTGCAGATTACAAAGCAGATGATTGTAAACTCGAGAGGAAAGGAGGCCAATGAATTGAATGAGAATGTGGAGAGAGAGAGCGCATAGCCAGTAGATAGCCTGGGTCTAGGCCTAGGCCTACGGTGATGGCGTGATAAACGTCAAGCCCACACGCACCAACACACAGCTTGATTGTAACATTACATTACAATGTACTGCATCATTCTCAATTATGACGATGACCCACTATTTTTTTTTTTATCACAGTGCGGGGTTGCCTGTTGACTGCGTAAGCCCTGCTATAATCGATTGAAGCTTTATATCTCCCTGTTATTGCCGATATATTTTAACAAAGACAAAGAGGAGGAAAAAACGGGGATTGAAAAAAGCCCTGTTATAACCGGATTCCTGTTACAACCGGTCCTGTTATAAATGGTTTCCACTGTATACAGGTGTTTTTCACCTATAAATGGGTTAACTTGAAGGAAGCCATATTGTCAAGGGAAAAAAAATGTTTTTTAAACGAACAGATATAGAAGAATAAAACACAAATTTAGAAAGACGCTGGTTTTTATCCTATAATTGGGACCAATAAAAAGAACCATGCAGATTTTTCACAGCCTGTGTGTTATTCACCCACGTGAGGCTGTGAATTTTAAACAAACAAAAGAGGTCCCATGAGTTCACAAAGTCCCCCCTACATATTTTTCCACATTGCTTTACGACTACGTTTGGCAAATTTTGGGGTTTCAAATAGCAAAAAACTGCAGGGACAGATAGACCCATCAACTTCTAAGATAAACTTGTATTGATCAGCTGTTCTAGTTTTAATAATATTTTTTCTCCAACATTTATGTGTGTCTTATGAACCTTAACCAGATCTCTTCTCAGACATGGCACGGGTGTACAACTGGGATGTGAATCGTCGTAAGGAGGAAAAGGAAGGAAAGTCCTAGTGTTCAAACACATCTTCTTATAGTTGTCTTTTGTCGTATATAGTGAAAATAATATCCTGTACATGGCATCATATTTGACATTTTTTTATGCTTATGAGCTCATGCAAATGTTTGATCGTTTTGTTCAAAATGAAATGTTTGAGTAAGTGTCTGATGTGATTGAATGCTCTCTACAGGTGTGATGTTGGTTTTTTGTTTCTTTTTTAAACTGAAGCAAAACTGTATCTGAATTTGTTGAAGAAATCGCGTGTGACTGGCCTGGAGTATACATGTATATTGTATGTATTGCCTTTTTTTTTACCTCTTTGACATTGACCATCAGCCCATTGTCATTTCTTGTCATTTTGGTACATTATTTGAACTAAGCTTGACTCGGTGAGCTTTTCAGATGGATTGTGCATGAGTTAAGTGTAGTACAATGAAAAAGCTAACATGATGAACTAAGAGCATTGGAATAATAATTTATATAATTATATATATGTAAGAATTTAGGCCAGCTTTTAAAAACTAGCGGTCTTTGAAAGTACGATTTTGATAAACCACCTTTATGAATCGATGGAAAAATAAAGCTGATAAGGTTTAGCATGAGTATTTAATGCTATTTGTCCTGAAGATGGTTAGCTAGTATTTTAAAATATTAGCCTTTCACTTTTCGCATGACTGAGTGTACTTAATTATACATATTGCGCTTTGGAAGTATTTATTTTAGTATTTTACTTAATACTTTTCTTTAAAAAAAAATTCAAATAAATCAGAACTAATAATGTCAAAATATTTATTTGAAAATAAAGAAGGCATGTTGAACTTGTGAAAGCCTCAGTCTCAGTTTCATATTTCTAGTAAAAAGTGATAATTTTAATTAAAAGATGTCTTTTTAGGGCAATACAATTTTGTATCAAAAGGTAGCAGTTCCAACTTCAACTAGTTCTACTAAGTTGGCAATGTGTTATAATTATTCTTGGTATTTTAATAGAGAGTGACTGGAACAATTAAGAAACGAATACATTAAATTTTAATAACAATGCACATTTTTATCCATCCGAGTAAGACAAGCTGTCATTATTTTTCAAAGCACTTATGGATCTGATGTAGTATCGTATTCTAATTGGATGGAGTGCATGTCATTTATATACATGATATAATATCATGTAATTATAATTTCAGTGTTAATACACAGCTATCTTAGATTTTTCATTTGTTTGCATAAGACAAAACATGATCATTTTGTTTTACTGCAAGATTATTGACGTATGTGTTACAATAGTTAATTTCTGAGTCCATTTATCTCTTTAAAAAGGCATGTTTTCAGAAATGAGGGTCAATCCTTAAATAAGAGGCAAAATTGTTATTGATTAGACAGTCTAAGAGTCATCAGACAGCTGTTGGGATGACAAAGGGATGGTTTATGCGGTTTCCTCTGTAGCTAATAAGAGTAATAACAATTAATTAAATGGATAAACCATCTATTTCATTTCTTTTTTTTTTTAGTTGTTAGTGAGAATTGTGCTTTTTGTGCTGAATCTCTGTGCATGTGTGTTTTAATCTTGGTATATCCTTTGAAATATGATTTGTGCATTTCTTTCCATAATAAAACAATCGCAGTTTTAGCAAATATTTTGTTTACAAGTTGGTTATGAAAATGACTGAGTTTAAATTATCACTGTCATTGTTGTGAAGTATCTGTTTCAAAAACTACCAGTAAAGGCATGCCATTTCAATTCTCTAGTAGAAACCTTGAATTATCGATCAAAGATGTTTTTCATGTATTCATATAAAGACCAGTCCTCTGAGCAATTCCTGATCTTGCCTAATGCCTAATGGCAGAGGTTTCAAATGGATGAAACACAATGTAGACGAAACATTTTTACTCTTGCCAAATTTGGAAAAGGCTCTTACGAGTGGCCCAAAGTAAAAACAGCAATTTATATTAGAGTCTACCATTACTGCAGGTTAATTTCCAAATTATGTGCTATGGAAAATCCAAGAGGTGAAATATACTATGCCTACTTTTTTGTGGTCAGCGAATTGCTAATGGTTGCCAAAACTAATGAATTTTAGGTCTAAACAAGGCGAAAGACATCAGGATGTTGTGTGCTTGTAATTTTTTTTTTTTATATCATAAATATAATACATATGAAGTCACCGAGAAGTTTTTAGTAGTGTCCAAAGTAATTCTGATCCTAAAATGTTGAATCAGATTCCATTTTGATATTTTGAATTCTTTTAATGCTCACTAAACTAGATGTGCACATATTAATAGTTTGGATTGATGACATGAAGATCACAATTTATACTATAGATGGGCAATTTTTTTTATCAGGGCAGTGCTCTAAACAGATTAAGTGTAACTGATGTGTTGAGAATACAATAGGAGTTAGGACTCTAGATAACCTGAATCATTTTCACTTTATAATATTAATAAGACACGTACATAGACAGCAATGATCCAAAGGTGTTCTCCATTGACTTGGATATGGATAAGCGTCCTGCTCACTGAGAGCATTACTCAATGTGAACAATAGATGCCTTCACTGCAAGACTGAAACATAAGGAGCAGACGGAAGGTAGCAAAATTGAACTTTGTTACCCTCTGATTTTTGTCAATGTCCTTGCCACTTGTGTTTCAGTTTCGTATTAAGGAAGTTTCAATAAAGCCAAAGCGTTTTTCTATGATAAATCACTGTTGAAGAGTGTGTCTCTTATGGGCCTATTACACCTTCAGACACGGTCGTATGAGAACCGTCGACATATTTTGTCATCTTTTGTATTAAATTTTGTCATCCGGTCCACAGTGCGCATGCGCCTGGATTAGCTATGTCACGACAAAAGGTATACCAACGGATGAAAATCGCGCTAGCTTAAACTTTACAACTAGATATAGAGTTACGTGTGTAATAATGGATGACACAGAACTTCTTGATTCTTTGTCCATTTTTGTAATTTTGAAAGATGCAAAGAAGAAGAAGCCGAAAATCGGGTCCAGAGACTGGTTGTTAAAGAGAAATCATTTCTCTCATGTGAATCTTTTAGAAGAGATAAGAGCCTACCCAGAGAACTTAAACCACTTCATGAGAATGGATGAAGAAAGCTATTTACATTTATTGTTGCTGGTGTCGCCATTGATAGCTAAACAATCAACAGTGATTTTAATTTCCACAAGCACTCCATTTAGTGATAGACTTCAATAAATTGAATTGTTGCTTCTTTAGTCCATGAAGCCATGTTTGATAATTGACTCCTGTTTTCTACTATCCTCTAATAACAGTATTGTTACTTCATTCGCTAGCTCTAGTGTGATGAAGAAAAGCACCATGGTGTGCATTCTACAGAAGAGGGACAAGATAAATTTTATATTTTTTTGTGATTAAAATAAAAAAATACTTCAATTAATAGAGTGACTCGCGAGTTATTTTACTTATCTTTTTCGCTGATTTCAATTCTGTTATTAGTTTTACACTAGGAGACCATTTTAATAAAGTTTTTCACTAGAAAAACTCCAGTCATCAATCTTGTCAGCAAGCGCTGACATGTCTGGCGCGGGCACACCTTTTCGGACGAAAAATATCAGGCTGTGCTTGGTATGGTTTGGTCGGAGGAAAATCGAAGACACGCATACGACAAACACCAGAATTTCTTATGACACAATCCGATCTGTTGTCAGCGCCCATACATCTTGCTAACGATGGAGTGTCGTAATCTTGTATGCATGCACGCGACAGGGTCAGACAGTTGTCTGAAGGTGTAATAGGGGTGTTAGTTGAAGTGGGTGACTGCTTTATTACATAATACATGTACTATATTTATTATTACAGTGTACATGTATTTTTTTCAATATGCATTACATATTAAATTATTATTTTAATAGTAGTAGTAGTAGTAATATTACAGTATGGATTATTATATTATCATCATTCTTATTATACAAAAGGCTAAACTCTAGGGAGATAACAAAGCAAAACAAAAATAACACCAACAAACATAGGCAATGGTTGCAATGCAATATTGTATTGAATACAATTTCAATTGACGTAAACATTGTCATTCCTGCCCAAAGAGGCAAGATAAAAAGAAATTATCGACAAGAGTAAAAAATACACAGTAACTAAATGTTGGTCAAAATGAGTATGTACAAGTATAAAATGGCTTAGCCTGAGAAGTGGGGGTAATTAATATTTTTCCAACAGTCATATTGATTTTCATGATTAACTTATTTATTTCAAACTACTTTGACAAAATACTGTGTAAAAGTGGTACTTCTTTTATGAATATCAAATTCAAAGTGGCATTGACATCTTTCATAACTTACATACAAGCTTTGATTATAGAACTTGCATTACGCCACTAGACATTCTTTCCTAACCAAATTGCAGCTTCAAACAAGATGCTCATGACTGTATAATTAGCCAAAAATTGATAATTCACAGATATCTGCTGTGGAAAAGCAGTTTAAAAATTATTTTTTTTAAAACCTTACATTGCTTTATTGGTGCCTCAGAGGCATTGTAAAATTTATATACACTACCTGTGTAATGTTGGGAATGTATAAATGAGCAGCTTGTTCACTGTCCAAGGATGGTAAAACTAATTGCAAAAGGCCTTATTTAAGAAGTACAGATCGAATACCCCTCCTTTTTCACACCTTAGTCAAATCAATCACTGTTAGAGGAAATCAAACAGGGATGTGCTAGCACACTGAAAAAAAGAAAGAAAGAAAAGCTGCCAGTGCCACTTCCTTTGACAATGACAAATGTAAAAAAAAAAAGCAGAGCCTACATGTTTTGGCTACAAAATGTATAAATTTTTAAAACCTAATTCATCATTGTTTCTAGTTTGTCATCAGTCATCACTCTAACTGTAGAGTTATGTTTAGGAAAAAAAAGGCAACCGCTAGTGTGAAATACTATTTTTTCTCTCCGTCACTCTGTCACACAACTTAATAATTCAAAAGGATTAAATCTACGAAATGGAAAACTAGCATCCCTGATTAATCCCCCATGAAAGAAGTGGTGAAAGTCTATTTTAATTTTCTGGCACCTCTGGTTCTGCTGGTGGATCTAACTGTTGAATCTGAGGAGCAAAATATATTGTTTTAGGTTAGTTTGTTTTTTTAATTATGAACACAAATTTAAACAAAATAACATGTAATTGTATGTATAAATCTAAAGAAGTAAAGTAAAGAAAATAATAAAAGTGTGTCAAAAATCTTCTAAAAATTCTATGAAAAAAAAAAAGACAGAAAAAGGACTTGATGCACTAAAAATGTCTAGGTGTGTCTCATTCGTTTAAAACGTGTAACTTTTAAGAACACAAAGAGTTGCATGAACACAGTATAACAATTCCCTTTTTTTAACTCTCTTTAGGCCCAATAGATAGTTTTTATTTACTTTATGATAACCCAAATCATTTCACCCCATACAACAAGAAGTTCATGATCAGATACGCTTAGAACCCAACATTAAAAAATAATACTAAGTGGTGAAGAAACATTCCACGATTTCCTCATTCGAACAAGAAAGCCTGCACACATGTAGTTATCACTTACTGTCTGCATCCCACTTTGCTCCATACCTTTTTTCATAAATACAATGTTATTGACGACCTCCTGCTTTACTCTCCCATTACAAGTAGCTTATTTTAAGCCTATATCAACTATTTGGTTGGGTTGAGTTAAATTGGTTTAATGTCAAATGCCAGCACTCTTATTTGGTTGGAGATAATGAAGAAGCTCTCATTGTTTCTCAAGGAAGATCTAATCTTTCAAATTCTCAAAAGGACATCACAGCACATTACTCAGGACTTATCAGATCACACTATACTGACACCAAGCCAAGTAAATTATTTGTTCAGTAATTAGCCGAAAGCAGAAAAAAAATGGCGGGGGGGGGGGGGGGGGGGGTTGTTTTATTTAATCTTTCAGATCTTTCCATTTTTGCTCTTCTCTGTGCATCAATGGTTTGAAAAACTAACCTTTCAATGTACCAAGTTTTAATAATGGTTTTTATTTTGCAATCTATTATTCATCAGATTTACTTGCATAAATCATGTTTAAAAACCAACGTTTCAGCAACTTCTATTTTCTTCTTAGTCTTTTGTGGCACTCATAACATTTTAGTAGATCATACTTTTTGTATTGCTCTGGTTTATACAGATATCACTTTCTGGGCATTTATGACTTTTTCTATTTAATTTCACCCTTTTGCTTCCTATTTGTTCTTCAACCATGTACCTAAAACTTGCCAAACAGTATTTTTCAATGAACATGTACTCACCAATATAATGTCTGGTTTTATGTAGTGTGCTCATTTCTTTTTTACTGTCTTTGTTCAGTGGCACAACAAGTAGGGGGACTAGTTGAGAAATCATTGAAATTTGATGATATTGACAATATATCTTTTCTATTTAACTTGTAGTTCCATTAATTTTTTGAGACACAAAGTACCGCTGCTGACAAGTTTATGAAAACTACATTTTTACTCCCCCCCAAAAAAAAAATGTTCGAGATACGAAATGCTGTGGTTGACATGTCCATAATATCCTTACTGATCCAAATCAAATTACTATGTCAAAATGTTGTTTTCCAGAGATGGGTTGAAATTATAAGCGCATCTCCATCCAAACAAGAAAAAGGGTCCTTCAGTGCTACATAGAACCTATTCTAATGTATGGTTGCGAGGCGTGGACGGTGTCAAAGCAGATAGAAAAGAAACTGAAAGCAACAGAAATGTGGTTTTTAAGACGAATGCTCCGCATCTCTTGGACAGAAAAGAAATCAAACAAAGAAGTTTTAGAAGAAGCCCAAGCAAAACCATCAATAATTAACAAGGTGAGGAAAAGGCAAACAACATTCTTTGGCCACGTGATGAGAATAGAGGGACTAGAACATCTAGTGACGACAGGAATGATTGATGGCAAACGCAGTCAAGGAAGGCAAAGAGAAAAAATGGCAGACGGGATGAAGGAGTGGCTACAAATATCAAAGGTTACAGAGATGATGAAACTAACCAGAGAAAGAGAGATATGGAGGGACATGATCACCAACGCTATGAGTTTTAGAACCTTTTTTTTTTTTGTTTTAAATTGATTATTTGTATAGTATATTGTGGAAATTTGTAGGAAAGTCAACATTTACAGAAAAAGCAAAATTTTAGGTTAGCCACCCTCAAAACCACACACTAGAGTGGTATTGAAAGGAGTCAAAAGTATTTAACTTACAGTAAAACTAAAAGTGTCAAATAGTTTGTCTGACTTTGTCATTCTCTAGTCTAAGTATGGAGATATCTTATTCTTATAACTTGCAATATTGAAATTTCAAAAAGAAGTACTCTCACTCTCGATTTCAATTCATTGTTCTCTTCTTGTAACTGTTCACACTTCTGCCTCAATTCTGTGACTTCTAATTTGAGAGCCTCAACATCTGCAGCCTCAGGGCCTGTCACATTCAAATGTTGCTTCAAAAAGCTAAAATATATAGTTAAGGAAAGCATACTGATCATTCTAACCTAAAGACGAACACAAGAACATAGTAAGACAATTATAAAACAAAAAGGCTATTGTCAAAACTTAGTCAATGTATATTTTTTACAGGAGGTTCTATGAATGTGTCCATAATGATCATAATGCAAAAAAAAAAAAAAATGGATGCGCTTAATAGGAATAGCAGGATCATTATGAATGTTTTTATTTTTTATTTTTGCCATTAAAAAAAAAAAGAGTAGAAAAGAGAGGGTGAAAAGGATGCTGTTATAAATATTTAACCAGACATTTTAAAAAAACTGCCTATTTAGACTATAGTCAAAATCTGTGAGGGATATTTACAAAGATTTTACTTTTAGTAAGTTATGACACTTAAAAAATGTTCAATTTTCAAAGGCGGTTCAAGTGTTAATGGTCCTTCTTGGGAGAAAATGAAATATATCATAATTAATTAGGCTTCTTGACTATTTTGCAACAGTCGCAAGAGCCATGACATCACAGAGGCACGCTAAAAGCAATAGTTACTACAAGTTGCAGCCTGTACTGAAAAAATCCACTGTAATTTTTTTAAATTCTACTTATGAGTAGGGTACGCAAGGGTGGGTCTCTCCCTAACTTTGCAGTTTTTTATGATGTCAATAGATTACTACTGAAATTGTAAGCCTAGAAACAAAATTGTAAGGCTAGTGGTATGCGTCTAGACCAGTAATCTAGATATAGAATAGAGAAATAAGCTTCACATAAATCGCCATCAGTTGAATGATTAATTAATCCTTAAATCAGATTCAAGCTCATTTGGCTCAAAATAACTATCGTCTTCAAACTAAAAAATGTCAAACTCATTTTGTTGCGATATCATGCCATTTATTCGCCATAGATAAGTGGGAAACAACGTATCGGGTTGTATGGGGGTATTCTCTTCAACTACCAGTATTACAAATAAAATGGCATTTATTCGCCATAGATAAGTGGGAAACAACGTATCGGGTTGTCACTATTCACATAACACGGAAACTGCTAGACTGCAATCCACTATAGTTTTTTTTCGCATTCGCATTTTAATCGAATGTCCGGCAATCATTGCCGGAAAGTCGGCTTTCATTACCGGCACTTGCAATGTCGGAAATTGAGTCGGCAGTGGTCGAAAATCGACTCTGGATACTCGTGCTATGCACTCAAGGAGATTTTCTTTTCTCTCTCTCTCTCCCCCTTCCCCAATTTTATGATTGCTGAAATTCCGGCAATTGCCTGAAAACATCCAGGTCTAATTAGTGTGCATTAAATGTAGAAGAGCTGCCTTCCCGTATGTTTTTCTAATAAGCATTTTTGCTGTATGGCTACGTTTTTTTTATCTCACATAACTGCACTGGAGAAGAATATAGAAACATAATAATCACTGGTCCATCAGTTATTATAATTATGTAAGAATTAAAAAAAAAACATAAAATTTTTTAAAAAAAGGATACTCTAATGCATTATTGGGCTTCTCAGGTTCCTCATACAGTACCACCAACACTAGAAAAAGAGACAAAAGAAAAAGATCAATATTATTACATCTACATTTTTTATTACATTAAACTTAAAGTGGAAAAAAAATTATCAAAAGAATTTACAAATCAGATGAAGAACGTTTATTTCTGTAAATAGAAAGATTGAGATTTCTTTCCATATAAGTTATAACTATCTTCAATATACATATATATGCTCTGTCACAAAGTAGGAATGTCGAGCAGAATATAGTTCGCAAGGGTGGGTCTCTCCCTAACTTTGCAGTTTTTTATGATGTCAATAGATTACTACTGAAATTGTAAGCCTAGAAACAAAATTGTAAGGCTAGAAGTATACCCTAGACCAGTAATCTAGATATAGAATAGAGAAATAAGCTTTCACATAAATCGCCATCAGTTGAATGATTAATTAATCCCTCATCAGATTCAAGCTCATTTGGCTCAAAATAACTATCGTCTTCAAACTAAAAAATGTCAAACTCATCTTGTTGCGATATCATGCCATTTATTCGCCATAGATAAGTGGGAAACAACGTATCGGGTTGTATGGGGGTATTCTCTTCAACTACCAGTATTACAAATAAAATGGCAAATCAGGTATTTCCGAAAAGCTTAAAAACTGTAAGCTTCAGAAGTAACCAAGAAAACATAAAGTGCTTATTATGATTGTAATTAGTATTACAGTCTAAAACCGTACTTTTCGCCCTCACAAAAAAACAACAACAAAAATCCCAGATTAAGATTAAGTTACATCTAAAATGACGCGACACCTATCAGTCAGACCTGGATGTGAGCCTCCACAAGATTACCAGAAAATTCTAAGTTGTGAAAAGAAGACGGGTCCAGGGCGTAGCCCTGTAATGGGGTCAGGGGGACTTCGTCCCCCTGAGGCTGAAGCTATTTTTTGGATCACATTAGGCAAAACCCCTGTCTGGATGCACATTTTACTGAAATTACACCAATGCATATTATTAGACCTTTTGTAGCCTATACGCCTATCTGTAGACATGATTAATATCAAAAGAAGATTCATTATGTTCAAATCCAGAGATGACATTTTAGAAAAAAATAATTTGTGTAATCACCATGATAATAATATTCCCTGCTTATAAAATCATCTGGCCCCAACCAACCCTCCCTCTGGTTCTGTAGAATGTCTTTTGTCTTTTTATAAAATTCTCTATTTGAGTCTAGTCAGATAGTCTGGCGCGTAATATAGATCTAGCTCTAGAGTTCTAAATGTGAATATCGATGATCTGTCCCAATTCAAATCAATAATGTAGATCTGAACACTACTTACTGCAGAATCTTCACAAACTTTGATTTACACCACTACGTTGTTACCGAGATGAGTAGAAAATCCAAATTAAATCCGTCACTATTGTTTACTATTATCGTACTTATATCGAGGTCGTAAGGGTTGCCTAACACTCCAATATACAAAGTATCAAAATTGTGAAAGTATTAAAAAAAAAAAAACATATTAGAAAATAAAAAAGGTATACGAAAATAGTTAAATATTTGTCTTGGTCTTCACATAATTTTACGAATAATCGGGGAATATACATATAATCCAACTCAAGTTGAACGTAAATCGACTTCCATGAATCCCTTACGATCTTGGTCTTGCTTGTCACTATTCACATAACACGGAAACTGCTAGACTGCAATCCACCATAGTTTATTTCGCATTCGCATTTTAATCGAATGTCCGGCAATCATTGCCCGAAAGTCGGCTTTCATTACCGGCACTTGCGATGTCGGAAATTGAGTCGGCAGAGGTCGAAAATCGACTCTGGATACTCGTGCTATGCACACAAGGAGATTTTCTTTTCTCTCTCTCTCTCCCCCTTCCCCAATTTTATGATTGCTGAAATTCCGGCAATTGCCTGAAAACATCCAGGTCTAATTAGTGTGCATTAAAAAAATTTAAATGTAGAAGAGCTGCCTTCCCGTATGTTTTACTAATAAGCATTTTTGCTGTACGGCTACCTTTTTTTTATCTCACATAACTGCACTGGAGAAGAATATAGAAACATAATAATCACTGGTCCATCAGTTATTATAATTATGTAACAATAAAAAAAAAAACATAAAATTTTAAAAAAAAAAGGATACTCTAATGCATTATTGGGCTTCTCAGGTTCCTCATACAGTACCACCAACACTAGAAAAAGAGAAAAAAGAAAAAGATCAATATTATTACATTTACATTTTTTATTACATTAAAGTGGAAAAAAATTATCAAAAGAATTTACAGATCAGATGAAGAACGTTTATTTCTGTAAATAGAAAGATTGAGATTTCTTTCCATATAAGTTATAACCATCTTCAATATATATATATATGCTCTGTCACAAAGTAGGAATGTCGCGCAGAATATAGTAGGTCAGAATTTCCTTATACCTTAATTGAAAAATGCTTTAAACTTGATTTTTTTTTTTTTTTTTAAGTCCTTTTTAAATTCTGCATTAAAAACATACCTTTAGTAAGGGTATCAAGAACACCAGCTTTTTCCAGGTACTTCCTGAACTCTTCTCTCTTGGAATCTGCAGCCTAAAACGAATAGAGCAAATTGGTATCTATAGGTCTCAATAAAAAGAAAGAAAGTCATGCATGTATTTAACACAAATGAAAAATCATGTAGCTGAAAGCTTGTAGATTCCGTGTTCCACACAACATTCCTTGTTAACCAAAAACTAAAGCAATTTTTTTTTCATGGGTGGGAGCAAAAAATTTCGAAAGGCTTGCAGAACTAGTGAATTTTGGAAAATTTACTAGAAAAGCCTGCAACCCATCAAGGTTTTTTCTTAGGTACCGTTATTGTACCACTGCAGGCCTGCTTTTTATAGATTCATTAAAACCACAATGAAGAGAAAATTGGAAAGCCTAATGGAATCAATCATTGCACATTTTCAAGCTAAATGATGTTCATGATAAGCAAAATTCTGGAAAGTGTTTTTCATTAATAAGGATTTGAAACCTGACACACTGTTTTTCTTTTTTTTAAACCAAAGGCAACTTTTCGTGACAAATCCTGAACCACTACAACCAGAAGTAATAATTACTATTGGTCTTATAGGCTATAAATAATATATTGAGAATTTGAAAAACCGATTGTTCAAGATCTAGATTTAATCTCAGATGTATTCATTTTTCTTTTCCTTCAATAGATTGAAACTTAATTGTTTAGGCGTATAAAAGAGGAATTCAAGAATGTTCTTCTTTAAAGTGAAAATACACACTATTTCTACTTTAGGTTTCGGTTCCTCCATCAGTTCATGTCTGTGGATGGTGTATTGAACGGTAGGGGTTCAATGAACTGGATGTGTGTCTGCATCCTTCTTCTCAGAAACAATAATTACTACATCCCTAATCAAAAAATAAAATATATAGAAAATAAACAAAAAATAAAATAAAAAAATGAGAAAAAATATTGTCTAAAATACAATCGTCCAAAAACCAAAACCTTATGTACCAGAAATTACACAGAGGTGCCAGAAGTCTTTATGTGGCCACGACATCAAAGAATGAAAAACACAAGAAAGGCACCCTTGGATGCTGATTGGTGGCTTCTGCATCCCTACCTCAGATTATTGTGAGCATAAAAGGGCTACACAATGACAATAAAATCTGAGACGGAGCCACTCTTTTGATTTATCTCACTATTTGCATTTGGCTGCAACAAGCATCAGTGATAGAGTCCGAGCATGGACCAGGGAACACTTTAAGTGGTCACTCTTACAGTTAATTAATATCTTAGAATATAACTCATACAGTTCATTGTAGATTGAGTCTACCTTGATCTAGGCATCTAACTCAAGATCTAGGGTAGTAAGTAGGCCTACAAAAGCGGTGGCAGCTTACGAATCACGATTCAAGTCTTCCCAGTAATAGTAAGCTAACTCTAGATCTACCCAACTACAAGATTACAAGTACTTGCTATTTCCCAAGAATGTATTTGATCTAGGGCCTATCTAGGCCTAGATCTACATTTATACTTTTAAAAATGAGATATTTTGTCTTTTAAAATTAAAACTTTTTTCAAACTAGATCTAGATTCTATATCTAGACAGATCTATATAGACTGTCTACATGTGGAATGATATTATTATAGGATACATGATCGGTGCTATGTAGATCTAGACCCATTTTATGTCTTAAAGTAACTTCAAAGTTTAAAAAATTATTATTTATGAGCATGAAAGGGCCACGTTAAAACGTTTGGCAAATATTTTGAAATAAGCATACTGACCCTGTATGTTGCCATGGTTGGGATAAATCGCGGAGAAGAAAGTTGTTTTCTTATTGGAAGCTAGCAGAAGCAGGTAGTCTGTGGCGTAGGTTTAGGTTTTACAGCGCTCAAAATATTTTGAGAATGGACGCATGTTGCCAGGGAGTAAACCAAACTCTCGTAGATCAGCCACCGCGAGAATAAACGAGTGTATGCGGTCGCCGAACGATTGTGGCCGAACCATGGGCCGAACCGATCCCACTCCAGTACTCGTCGTCATACATTTACATGTACCAACTCCGAACCGCTCCCACTCGAGGTAGCTTACATAATCCCCCCCCCCACACACACACTGAACTCCTTTCAGATAGATATATAAGTAAGTAATCTTACACCTAATTTGGGGAACTTTTGCCCCCTCCCTTTTCCGCACATTTTTGCCACCTCTTATGCACGTGTATAGAACAATTAATAGTTTTCCGAAAGCTCATGCTAGACCCTAAAAACAGGTAAAATTGTGTTAGACCTCCAATAAAATTTTAAAATCTAGTCTTTTTTGGTGAACGAAGTCTTTCATTGATCTAATAAAGACGAAAGCTTAATGAAAAATAGTGAATCGTTTCCCACAACAATCTAAATTGTCAGTGAACTTAGGTAAATTAAATTAAATCATAATTAGCTGATAGCTAGGAATTTCCTGTTTGGGTAGGCATACGGGCTATGCATGTGTGAAAATTTCTCAAATCTTATAGTTATGTTATATTATATCTTGGTTCATGTGGACATAAAACAACCAAAAATAACTGATACAGTAGCAGTTAAGTATCTAGAACTGTATCTCTCTATCTCCCTCTCCCTCTCTCAACTAAAAAAAAGAAGAAGACGAAAAACAACAACAACAACAACAACAACAACAACAACAACAA